>JADRCD010158545.1:3256-23030 GCA_019843815.1 Montemys delectorum
TTCTTTCTTTCTTTCTTTCTTTCTTTCTTTCTTTCTTTCTTTCTTTCTTTCTTTCTTTCTTTTGTAGTCAGAATCTTCGTGTCCTGTGGAAACATCACCTGTCAATTAAAAGCTTATGGCCAGTGACCTGAGGCAGGAATAAAAAGTGGGACTTCCTGGCATAGGATTCTGGGAAATAGGAAGGTATACAAAAATTGCTATAAACTCTGAAAATGATGGGCATGTGAAACTGAAGGAGAAGTAATAAGCCATGTGACATGACTCAGAGTAATTTGAATTGGATAATTGAGTGAGGAGTTAGTGGAAATGGTCCAAATGGGCCTAGGCATTTATTCACATAGAAGAAGTCACAGACTCATTACCTAGGAAAACTTTGGCATGGGTATAAGGTTCACAATTATAATTTTTAATCTTCCAAGTCCATGCCTTGCAGTGAATCTATACCTTCCTGGATTGACCAGGCCAGGCCATTATACATTTGAACTCACAGAAAGTATGACTGCAAGCACAAAACCTGCTATGAGCATACATATGCTGCTATACACATGCTGCTGAAGCCATTAGATCCACCATATGTACTCTTTGTGTGGTTCAGTCCCTGGGAGCTCTGAGGGTAAAAGTTAGTTCATATTGTTGTTCGTCCTAAGGGGCTGCAAACCCTTCAGCTCCTTGGGTCCTTTCTCTAGCTCCTTCATTGGGGATCCTGTGCTCAGTTCAATGAATGGCTTATGAGTCTCTACTATATCTGATAGAGGGCTAAAATCTAATATATACAAAGAACTCAAGAAGTTAGACTCCAGAGAACCAAATAAACCTATTAAAAATGGGTACAGAGATAAACAAAGAATTCTCAACTGACGAATACCGAATGGCTGAGAAGCACCTAAAGAAATGTTCAACATCCTTAGTTATCAGAAAAATGAATATCAAAACAACCCTGAGATTCCACCTCACACCAGTCAAAATGGCTAAGATCAAAAACTCAGCTGACAACAGATGCTGGAGAGGTTGTGGAGAAAGAGGAACACTCCTTCATTGCTTGTGGGATTGCAGGCTTGTACAACCACCATGGAAATCAGTTTGGCAGTTCCTCAGGAAATTGGACATAGTACTACCTGAGGACCCAGCTATACCACTCCTGGGCATATACCCAGAAGATGCTCCAACATGTAATAAGGACACAGGCTCCACCATGTTCATAGCAGCCTTATTTATAATAGCCAGAACCTGGAAACAACTCAGATCTTCCTCAGTAGAGGAATGGATACAGAAAATGTGGTACATCTGCACAATGGAGTACTACTCAGCTATTAAAAACAATGAATTTATGAAATTACTAGGGAAGTGGATGGATCTGGATGTTGCAGATAGTCCTGGTCTTGTATTTTGAAGCTAATTCTCCTCTCCTGGAAAGCACTGCAGATGAGAAGCAAATCATGTGTACAGCTGCCTTGTGAACCTTCTCCCCACCTTAACTTTTCAAATAAAGGCTAAGGCCAATGATTGGGTGCTAGGGCGGAAGGTGGAGCTGAAAAGTTTGCGGGAGAAGGAGAAAGAGGAGACTGGGTATGGGGATGATGGAGGAGGACAAGGTGGAAGGAAGATGGAGCTGAAGCATATGGCTTGGAGAAATCGCAAGTCATATGGGATCTAAAAGATGGGAATAGAGTAATGTAGTGGTAGATCTGCCCAATCTACGTGAGTAGCTTGTATACCAATTAATTGACTTGTGAATTCATGGATTGGGTAAGTTGGGTTAAAAATTTACCACAACATGTGGAGAATACCATCCTGAGTGAGTTAACACAATCACAAAAGAACACATGTGGTATGCATTCACTAATAAGTGAATATTAGCCCAGAAGTTTGGAATATCCAAAATACAACCCACAAACTCACGAAGAAGGAAGAACAAAGTTTGGATACTTTGATCCTTCTTAGAAGGGGGAACAAAATGCCCATGGAAGGAGTGGCAGAGACAAAGTATGGAGCAGAGACTGAAGAAAGGACAATCCAGAGAGTGCCCCACCTGGGAATATTCAATCACCAAACCCAGACACTATTGTGGATTCCAGCAAGTTCTGGCTGACAGGAGCCTAACATAGCTGTCTCCTGAGAGGCTCTGACAGTGCTCGACTAATACAGAAGTAGAAGCTCACAACCATCCATCAATTTACATTCTTCTACATGCTGACACCAGTTGAAATAGCACCATTTGTTGAAAATGATGTCTTTTTTCTATTGGATGGTTTTAGCTTCCTTGTCAAAAATCAATTTACCATAGGTGTGTGGGTTCTTTTCTGGGTCTTCCTTTCTATTCCGTTGATCTACCTGCCTGTCACTGTACCAATACCATACAGTTTTTATCACTATTTCTCTGTAGTAAGTACATCTTGAGGTCAGGGATGGTGATTCCCCTAGATGTTATTTTGTTTTTGAGGATAGTTTTTGCTATCTTGGGTTTTTAGTTATTCCAAATGAATTTGAGAATTGCTCTTTCTAACTCTATGAAGAATCGAGTTGGAATTTTGATGGAGATTGCCTTGAATCTATAGATTTCTTTCAGCAAGATGGCAATTTTTACTGTATTAATCATTCCAATCTATGAGCATGGGCGATCTTTCCATCTTCTGAGGTCTTCCTCAATTTCTTTCTTCAGAGACTTGAAGTTCTAGTCATACAGTTCTTTTACTTTGGTGTTAGAGTCACATCAAAGTATTTTATATTATTTGTGACTACTGTGAAGGATGTCATTTCCTTAATTTCTTTCTCAGTCTGTTAATCCTTTGCATATAGGAAGACTACTGATTTCTTTGAGTTAATTTTATAGCTAGTCAATTGCTGAAGTTGTTTATCTGTTTCTCTTTTTGGATTTTTGGGGTCACTTAAGTATATTATCATATCATCTGCAAATAGTGATATTTTGACTTCTTCCTTTCCAATTTGTCCTTAATTATCAGGGAAATGCAAATCAAAATGACCCTGAGAATCTACCTCAAATGAGTCAGAGTGTCTAAGATTGAACACTCAGGTGACAGCAGACTCTTGAGCAGATGTGGAGAAAGAGAAACACTCCTCATTGTTGGTGGGAATGCAAGCTGATGCAACCACATTGAAAATCAATCTGGCAGTTCCTCAGAAAATTGGACATAGTACTCCCTGAGGACCCAGATGTGCCACTTCTGACCATATACCCAGAAGATGCTCCAACATGTAATAAGGACACGTGTACCACTATGTTCGCAGCAGCCATATCCCCCCCCCCTGCAGCCATATTTTTAATAACCAGAAGCTGGAAACAATCTAGATGTTTCTCAACAGAGAAATAGATACAGAAAATGTGGTACAGTTACAGAATTGAATACTACTCAGCTATTAAAAACAATGACTTAAGGAAATTCGCAGGTAAATTGATAGATCTAGAAAATATCATGCTGAGTAAGGCAACTTAGTCACAAAAGAAAACACATGGTATGTATTTACTGATAATATGTAATACCCATGTTACAACTGATGGACCACATGAAGCTTAAGAGGAATGAAGACCAAAGAGTCGATTCTTTAGTCCTACTTAGAAGTCGGAACAAAATAATCAAGGGGCATAGAGGGTGGGTGGGACTTCGAAGGAAGAGAAGAGGGGGAGGGGAAAAAGACAGAAAGAATCGGGTATGTGAGGCGATGGAGAAAACATAGAAATGGTCAGGAAATTGAACAGAGGTATGTAGCAATGGAGTATGGTGAACTGGGGGTAGCAACCAGAAAGTCCCAAATGCCAGGAAAGCAAGAGCCTCCCAGGACCCCAAGGGGATGACATTATCTGAAATACCCAACAAAAGGGAGGGAGAATCTGTCAAGACCATATCCAGAGGTTAGGCATGGATCCCCACTTGAGGGATGGGGCCACCAACCTATCTCCAAAATTTTAACCCAGAATTGCTCCTATCTAAAGGAAATACAGGAACAAAGAGTGGAGCAGAGACTGAAGGAAAGGGCATCCAGAAGCTGCCCCTACTAGGTATCCATCCCACATGCAGACATCAAACCCAGACACTATTGTGGATGCCAAAAAGCGCTTGCTGACAGGAGCCTGATACAGCTGTCTCCTGAGAGGCTCTGCCAGATCCTGACCAATACAGATGTGGATGCTGGCAGACAACCATCAGACTCAGCACAAGGACCTCAATGGAGGAGTAAAGAGGAGGACTGTAGGAGCTGAAGGGGCCTTATCTGGCATCAATTGGAGGGGAAGCCCTTGGTTCTGTGAGGGCTTAATGCCCCAGTGTAGAAGAATGCTAGGGTGGTGAGGCTGGAGTGGGTAGGTGCGTGTGGGAGCACCCTTATAGAAGAGGGGTAAGGGGGGATGATATAGGGGAGTTGCAAAGGGAAACCAGGAAATAGGATAACATTTGAAATATAAATAAATAAATTATTCAATTTAAAAGAAAATTTCAAAAGAATTCCAAAAAAAACAAACCAAACCAAACCAAAGCAAAAAAAAAAAACAAAAAACCCCAAATGCTTGGGATGAAGAGATGGTTCAGTGGTTGAGAGCACTGACTGGTCTTCCGAAGTTCATGAGTTCAAATCCCAGCAACTACAGGGTGGCTTACAACCATCCATAATGAGATCTGATGCCCTCTTCTCGGGTGTCGGAAGACAGCTACAGTGTACTTACATAAATAATAAATAAATAAATAAATATTTGAGCCAGAGCAAGAGGGAGTGAGTAGGGCCAGAGAGAGAAGAAAATAAAAGTGTCTGAAGACAACTACAGTGTACTTGCATATAATAAATGAATAAACCTAAAAACAAATTCTTGTCACAATATTAATTGTATTTAAAGCTTTCAGAGCTATTTTTTTTCATTAGATTGACATGTTAAATAGCATTAAAGATGTGAGAAATTGTTTTGATACAGCTAGGCATTATATGAAATGAGTAAGCATTTGATACACTATAAACAGTTAGTTTAGGGTCAATTTCTTTCTCCAACCTCCAAGATCCTCCTAATAATAAAATTATGTGCCAATGCCATCATCCCGGCATGTGACACTGTGTTTCATGTATTTTTCCCATCTAAGTAATGGGAGTCTTGATCATATACATCCATCTGACCTAAGTAGTGATGAATTTGAATAATGATTGCCCCCACTTGGATCACCAATTTGAACAGTTGGTCCCTAGTTGGTAGTTCTTTGGGGGGAATCTTTAGAACCTTTCAGAAGTAGAGCCTTGCTAGAATATTGGGGTAACTGGAAAAGGTCTTTGTCCTTTCATAATTTGACCATACTTCCCCTTTACTCTCTGCTTTGTGTTTCTTGTTGACTCTCTGAGATTGCTGCTCTAACCACCTGCTGCCATGGCCTCCATGCCATTTGGGAAAGTACCTCTGAACCATAAACCAAAATACATCCTTTCCTCTATAATTTGGCTTTGGTCATGACGTTTTATGATGACAACAATAATTTACTAACACAGACGTTTGTAGGAAGAAACGTAGGGTTGTGGCTGTGAAGATCTAGTCCATTTTGACTTATGGAAGAAAAGGACGCACTTTGAAAAATGGGAGTAGAAAAGTGTTTGAATGTTGTAAAGAAAGATAAAGGGTTGTTCTAGTTGGATACTGGAAAAAAAGAATAATGCCAAGAGTAATGTGAAATCTGGAGGTCTGTTCAAGGTTTAGAGGGAATCAAAGATGTTGAGTCTAATTCTCGCAATGTTCTGGGAAACTTCAGCTGTTTTCAATACATACTAAGAACTGGCTTAAGGCAGACCTCACTACCTCTGGAACCTTGCTACATTTCCAGTACCAGGCCTGATCTCCCTCCTACTAAATGGGTCTAAAGTCCAATTAGACAAAGGTTGTTAATCACAGAGTGCCCCTTATTAGACCTGTATAGAAATCTTAGCAAGTTGGCCATTGTTTTGGCTCATAGGTAGGTCTATTTCCTGCTTTCCTTCCTTGCCAGATTGCATACTAATTTCTAGTCTTTTGGAGTTAGATCCCAGGAAAGAATCAGTCAAATTAGGTAAAGGCCAAACAATCTGAGTCCTTTGTCCCAATTGTAAAAGGAATTTTCCTTCAAGCTTTGAGAGGCAACAAAAGTCAACATCAATATTCTATATTTGTGAGTTACTTGAACTACCCAGCAATTCATTTGAAAGAAATATTTTCATGTTCCCTATAGTGGGGTTTTGTTAGTCTAGTGTTCTCAGGAGGATCCTGGTCCATCAGCTTCTGTAATTATGTGTAACTGTACATAAGTAAAAGGTGATATGGTTCCATGAATTATTATCTTTACTGAACTCTACCTCAATTTAGCTTTAGATATATTTTTGTAAAACTTTTAGGACATTTCAATCTAATTATGATACATTCCAATACAAAACTTTCCTTTTATTTGAAAACAGATTCTTCACTCATACAATATGTCCTGACCCCAGTTTTCCCTCCCTCTACTTCTCCTAGCCTCCTCCCATCTCATGTCTCCACTTAGAAAGAGATTTGTTCTAACTTATTCTACGTTTTTGTGATAAAAACATACACTAAAGAAATCTGGAGAGAAAAGATTTGTTAGTTTTCACTTTCAGGCCACAACCAACCGGTGTAGGAGGTCAGGGAGAGTGCTATAGGGGAATCAAGAGAGGAACACTGGTCCGTAGCTTGTTCTTGAACTTATGCGCAGCCGATTTTGTTTTATAGCGTAGACTAACCTGTCTAGGAATGATGCTGCCTACAGTGATCTGGGCTGGGCCTTGCAATATCCAAGAGAATAACTGACAGAAATATTCACAGGTCAATCTTAGAAAACTCTTCAGTGGAGGTTCTTCCACAGCTTAGTCTAATTCACATCAAATGACAAGGAAAATTAACTAAAACAAGATTCCTATATTACAAAATTTCTCCTCCTATATACAAAATGGATTCTTCTCTAAATCTGCTTTTCCTGTGCTGTGATTTCTGTAATAATTGATTCTCTCTTATTTTTCTTATACTAACCATCTTATTTTTAAGTCTTTAACTACTGTTCAGGGTCTAGAATCCATATTTCTTAGATGTCTGTATTGTTCACATTCAACAAATATGGGTATGCAAGTTGTGGAAGTTTACAAAGATTGAGCACCAAATGCTTCTTGAAGATTTGAGATCCACCAGACAACAAACAGTGGGTATTCTGGTAAATAAAACATTGCTTTCAATTCTTTCTACCAAAGCTCCATTCATCTATCATCATCCCTTGACCCTTTATGCAACTATCAGAGCATTGTGATTTCCTGAAATTATTAGAATCCTATATATCCTACTAATATGGTACCAAGTCTTTTAAAAATTCTTTATTAGACTATTTTATTTACAGTCCAAAGTTGCTCCCATTCCTGGTCCCCCCCCCTGAGTTTTTTATCCCATCCACAAACCCCTAAACCCCCACCTCAGCCCCATGGGTATTCTTCTTCCTTAGGGCATCAAATTTCCAAGCATTATGTCGTATTTTGCTGAGGACATATAAGGCAGTCCTCTACTACATATGTGCCCTGAATGGCCCCCTGCCTCAACTGAAGGCCATGTCTATCTGGAGATAATCTCTTCTGGTCCCATCTCCCTACTGTTGGATATTTTTGACTAATGTCTTCTCCATTTAGTCCTGGTAGCCTCTGACATCCTAGAGCTCTGAAAATTTCTAGAAATTCCCACCCTGTGCCCTAACCCCATCTGCTGCATATTTAGATTCATTCTCCTGGTCCTCTGTGTTTCCTTCCTGTTTCTCCCTGTCCCTGATCCTGCCCCTCGTTTTCTCCTCCCTGCTCCCTTCTCCCACCCAGTTTCTTCCCTCCTTCTTCTTCCCTGAATTATTTTGTTCCCCTTCTAAGTGGGTTTCCTGTATCCACACTTGGGCATTCGTCTTGTTAAATTTCCTATGGTCTCTTGAGTTGTATCATGAGTATTCTGAACTTTTTGGCTAATATCCACTTATCAGTGAGTAAATACCATGCCTGCTCTTTTGGGTCTGGCTTACCTCACTTTGGTTGATATTTTTCTTAATTCATCCATATGCCTGAAAAATTCATGATTGTTGGTTAAATGGTGGCGTCCTACTTCTGCTCAGGCTTGAGCTGCTCAGTGAGGCAGGATGCCAGAGTTTTGACTATGCACACCCCACGCTGGTGCCACCAGGGCATCGGGCTGTGAGACCCGCAGGTTGAGGAAGCAGAGTCTGAGGTCCCCTGGAACTACTGGAGTTGGCTCAGGAATCCCAGACCTGCAACAGAGGCTGAGGACTTCAACTGGATGCCATGGAAGAGCTGAGAATGCAGTGGTGTCCTGCTGACTGGGTCTTGCCCAGGACCTAAGGGGAAAAGGGGGAGGAGAGCTCCAGCTGGGTCCCTCTGGAATGAGAGTCTTTGGCTTGCTCAGTGGGTGGCTTGGCTTGGTGGAGTCCATGGCTGGGGGTACAGGGAGGTCTTCTGCAGGAGATTAGATGCAGATCTTTAGAGGAAGACCTGCTCCATTGTTCCCCATCAATCAGATTCTGATGAAAAGAGACAGTCCATGGTTTTAAGACATTTATTGTCACGGAGAGAAGTTTATGAGTAAATCTGTACCTCCCCCCCCCCCCTTTCTCAGGGAGGGCCTGAAGTTAAATACCTTTTGTAGGGAGGAGTGTCTGGGAAGGGGATGTTAATTGGCTAAGCCCTTCAGACCTTTAGGTGCCTAATTAAAATGGAGTCTATCTGTCTTGAAGCTATGTGATCTGTGCTCACATCCTCTACCTCCAGGGAACTGGGGCATTGCCATTACATGATTGTTGCCCACAGACCTATGGAGTAGAGAGGTGCAGCCTCGTGTCAGGAGCCCCGGTGTCTAGGAACTTGGCAAAATGCCCACGGTCCCTTGCAGACAATTGTCACCTGCTGAGTCATCAAGCTTTTAAACCAAGCTCAACCAGAAACCAGGCTGCCTCTCACAGTCCCACCCATGACGTGCTTGTTTTTAAGATGAAGTTCCATTGTGTAAATGAAGCACATTTTCTGTTTCCATTCTTTGGTTGAGGGACTTCTAGTTTGATTCCAGTTTCTGGGTATTACAAATAAGGCTGCTATGAACATAGTAGAGCATGTGCCCTTGTGGCATGATAGGGCATTTTTGGGGTGTATGCCCAGGAGTGTTATAGTTTGTCTTCAGGTAGAACTATTTTCAACTTTATGACGAACCACTAGATTGATTTCCAGAGTGGTTGTACCAAGTCTTTACAAAAGATGTAGTAGTATCTTGCTTGCCCTCTACATTAAGCACTATTTTATTTGCTATTACTAAAGAGTATTACATTGTCGATACCCTGACACATCTACAGAGGAGTCAAATTGTCTCAGCTATTTTAACTTCTTTCTCTATTTGTGTTTAACTAACATGCTCTACTTGTAACCTTATTCCATTTTCTGCGCATGTCTTAAAACTCGGTATAAAGTTTTAAGTCATATCTTTTAGAAAAACTTGCAAATTGTGTTAATGTTCTGGTTGCTTTTTCTTTGTCTCTCTTTTAATTGTGATTTTAAGCTGACGAAAGCAAGGTCCTCATCAAATCCACGAACTCTCAAACAAATTATTCGCTGTAGATATGTTCTAAAGGATAGTTACAGTTCATGATGTGTAACACATGAAATTCCCACTCAGGAATGAAAGCCAACACATCTCAGTAAGGGACGAACGTGGGAATGAAAGCCAACAAAACTCAACATTTTCTCTAATGGTCTGAAAGTTATAAATCATCTGTATAACATAATTTTTTCCAAATTTCTACATTGAATGTATAACTTTATCTATCCTATACTATCTGATTTGTGTAATATAACATAATATTTATATTTATTTATATTACCTGACCTTTTTTTCTGGATTTATATCTTGAATGAGAAGCTCACAGGAAGAACAGCATACATGTGATGGCAACGTACTGTTTTGTTTTGTTTTGTTTATTTAATTTTCTTCATCCTCTTGGATGATAATTTGGCATATTCTTCTGCCTCCTCATTGTTTTCCTTAATTTCTTCAGAGCAGTACCTTAGCCTTTGCATTGTAGGACAAATGCTGAATCATGGGTGCTTTCATCCCAGGCATTGTACCTTCTTCTAAAAGAACTTTTTGACAACTGGATGTGCATTCTCTTTTTCAAAATTGTGTAAAATTTTTGCATTCTGCTGGCTATTTTTACGTCCACCTACAAAAGCAAAGGGGTATCTTTCAGTCCAAGAATATCCTCTCCTTTTTTGAAAAACAATAACCAAGTTGATAGACCTCAGGTTGGTATCTACAATGTATCTGGGAACAGACCTGTAGTTCTCCAGTTTCTCCAGTTCTTCTAGTCTGTAACAAAACTGCCTTTCACTCAACAAAGCAGGCATATTCTGTTCTAAGTCAAAACACGATAGTTGATAAGAAAATGTTGTCCTTATCACCAGTGATTCAGATCACACAATCTTTCAACTCCTCATATGGGATATCACCACCTACTTTGGTAGTCACTCATATCCCATATAAAGTATAAAACATGCATTCATTGTTAATTTCACGAGTTTCTGAAAGTCAATGGCTAGGAATGAGATATTCAGTTTTTCTTGACATAGCGGACTACATAGAAGGTATGACAAAAAAAGAAACAAATTTAAGGGGGGAAGATATAGTCTCCTCCTTCCATCAATTGCTAGTCTTGCTCACTCTTTACTTCTTAGGCTTCCTGTATTTCATTTTGTTACAGCAAAATAACCACAGAAGATCATCCAGATCATATAACAACAGGAACATTTGAGAGCTAAGCAACAGTTTAATAAATCTCACATCATTACTTTTTGTGTGAGAAAGCACCATCTGCTCTCAACCAAGGAAGCCTCACAATTTCATGAAATACAGACAAACGATAAGCACTTTTTGTAGCCACAAAAGTACATGTAATTCAGGAACTTCGTATGAAAGACTGTTTTCTGTTAGGTTAGCTTAGTTAAGTATTTCTATACACACCAATCTAAACGCTTTTGTAAAATCAATTTTGCAGGTTGTACTGCCCAGACTTGTGTTAACTTGATAAAAGATAGAATCACTTTAGAAGATAGAATATCAACTAAGGAAATATGTCTACAAATTGTTTTGTGGGAAAGCCTTAATGTATTTTCTTTATTAATAATTTATATGGAAAGGCTCAGCTTACAGTGAATTATTCTATCAGTGGGATGGTGGTCCTGGGTACTATATAAACCAGGCTCAGCAGTCCAGTAGTCAACATTTCTCCAGAACTTCTGGATAAATTTATGCCTCTAGGTGATTGCTTTAAATTTCTGCCCTTATTTCTTAGGTTGGTGGACATCAAGCTACATACTAAAATAAAACATTGCCTCCCCAACGTCTGAGAGACAAGAAAAAAAAAAAAAACAAGCAAAAACAAAACAAAAAACACCCACAAAAACAAACAACTATATCTATCATTATAAAGGAGGAAGACTGTCTTCATCAAATAAATGATAAGTTAATTGTTATAAATTATGAACATGACACAAGTCTATGCAAAATGAAGTTTTCACATAAACTTAGACTTGTTGACTTTAAAAGATATTTTTCCTGGATTGTCTAGATCCTCATAAAGTTCCTTTTTAGTTAAGGTCAAAGTAGAGTTTTCCCTCATTCAGTGATACGATAGATGATGGAATTAGAAAGATTGGAAGCACGTGGAAAATTCACTATCATCTCTTTCAGGGATCTGTACAGGAACTATGAGTCTGGGCAGCCATCTCCAGAAGAAAAGTCAGGATGGCAGCTATGAATCTATAGTCTACCAAACAACTAACGAACCCAGCCAACAGATGAAGGCACTGGCTAGGAATTTTCCTTCTAACATCTACCAAAGGAGCTCAGTCTACCCAGCACCTTCACTTCAGAGTGGTTAGATTCTTAACAGAGAAACTGTCTAACTCCTCTGAGTTCTTGTGTATGGAAGTTGTGAAAATGCTTGGTGTATTGTTTTCAGTTAGTATGATTTTTTTGCAATGAAAACAGGAGATAAAGTTGTTTTAATAAGACAGAGACCACAAGCCACAGTTCTGTGACTGATTGTTCAGACGAGTGCCAGGAATGGCAGAAGGAAGTTTGTTTCCTTATCCTTTGTGATTGCCTAATTGAAAACATCACATTAGAATCATGTTTCTGTGTTACAGTGTCAGACTCTGATGAACCTCGACTTACCACCGTTGACCCCAGAGTGAACAATGTGGAGATGGGAATCAATGTAAAAGCAAAAGGAATTTTATTTAATCCAGCATGCTGGGGTCACCTTGCATGTGGGGAGAGAGCAAACACGCACAGCCCATCCAGTGAGCCTTTATATACTTCTCAGGGCTACCGCCATTAGGCACAATATGATTGGCAGAACAGTATGACTTTCAGACTGATTGGTCTATAAAGAATAAGGAGGGTAGCCAGCCTTGGAATGGGTCTGCGAGCTCTGGTGGTCGGTCCCTCCTCCCTGTGGTCTGAGGAATGTAATTAGCCCCTCCATTCTGGAGAGGCAAGTATTCCTTGACCATTCCAAAGTTCCTGAGTTGACCTTTTCAACAGAAACTGAGAAGAGGGACAATGACCCCTGGCTAGGCCCATAAGACTGACCTATTTATTAGTATGCCCTTACTTCATCTCTCACCACATTTGTTGATGTAAGTCTTTTAAAATTTCCACGACTTCCAACTGAATGACACTTTTCTGAGACCCCTTCTGAAATATCAGAACTATGAGTGTCCGTAGATCTCTGTCTGTCTCTGTCTTTGTCTCTGTCTCTCTCTCTCTTTCTCTTCCCTCCCCCCTTCCTCCCTTTCTCACCCTCTTACCTTCCTAGAGCCTCTCTCCTTCAACCATTACACTCTATAAATTCTAGTGGTTCTTGGACAAAAGTTTCCCTTGCAAACAAGGTTCCAGGACTGCATTTCTTTACAAAATATTCCATTGTTTACAGAATTTTACAATATTCCCAGACGAGTTCTGTTACAAAAGAGAATGAGGAGGAAGAGGAGAAGAACTTGGTGAATGGGGAAAGAAGAATAATCCACAGGAGAGAGAGAGGGTAATCAGCATCAGTACAAGGCCCATAAGGGTGCATTGTAGCACCTGGTGGGTGGTGTATATCAGATGTCAGATCTGGAATGAGAGACAGGTGACCTAGAAAGGACATCTATTATCAGTATAGTTATTATCCTTTTTCAAATAAATGCATTGCTTGTGAATCTCCCCTGACATCACAGCAACTACAAAACTAAAAATAAAATAAATTCAAAAGTTTTAGTTTGGTATGGAAGTGTGCCCTGTGTTTTTGATTCATCTATCATATTACTTACTACACCACCTGGCTCAACCTGAATCTGAGCTGTGAAGTGTAACTTTAATCTTCTCAACTTTCTGTTGCCATGAAATGTGTTAGAAGAGATGTTGAAAAAATTATTATTCTTTATTTATTCCTTAATCTTTTTCTTTTTACAGTCCAGACTTTAATCTTTTCCTGACCTCCCCTCTGACTGCTCCAGACTGTATCGCATGCCACACCTCCTTCCAACTTCTCCAAGGGATG
Source organism: Montemys delectorum (assembly GCA_019843815.1). Classification (NCBI taxonomy): domain Eukaryota; kingdom Metazoa; phylum Chordata; class Mammalia; order Rodentia; family Muridae; genus Montemys; species Montemys delectorum. The sequence goes on from JADRCD010158545.1 coordinate 16,855, forward strand.
CTCTACCACCACCCCCACCCCACCAGACCTCTCCACTCCCTGGGGCTCCAAGTCTCTTGAGGGTTAGCTGCATCTTCTCTGACTGTGTCCAGACCTGCAGTCCTCTGCTGTATATGTGTTAGGAACCTTATGTCAGCTGGTGTATGCTGGCTGGTTGCTGCCAGTTTTTGACAATTTCCATTTCAACTCAGATCTCACCGTGGAGTTGCTCTCTTAGCAGAGCTCCTTTTCAGAGTTTACCTGGTTTGATTTTCAATTGAGTAAATCTCTACATTTTAGATGCTTGTGTTTCTTATCAAATATCTGTAAATTACTATTATACATTTGAGGATTTTAGAGATTAAATTGAAATCTCCCTGACCATTTCTGAGAAATACATTGCCAGGCTTCCTTATTTTGGCTTTAGTAGTTTTCTGTAAGTTTTTTATATCTCTTTGCATGTACCCTTGCTCAATTAAAATAGTCACTAAACTGAAAGTCACCTGTTCTTGCCATTAAATGGTACCTTGACCTACAAATTTAAAAACCTCCTAGAGGAACATGGGAAAGGCAATGGCAAAGGTTAATGGCAAACGAACTGGTGTATTTTGGTATTACTGTGGATGTCATTACAATTTAGTACTCATTATTGGTCTTTTCAAAGATTATGAGCTCCATTGAAATACTTGATTCTGCCCTTGTAGTTTCATTAATAATTCAAAAACATTGTTTTAAATATCCCTTGTCAGCACCTTTTAGCATCTTTTTGATGACCATCATTAGCAAACTTTGATGGAGAATGCTATCATAGGGTAGATCTGTCTATAAGCACAAATATCTCATTTCAAAACAACTTCATGATTTCACAAAGTCTATTTTTTCTTTTCTTGAAGGAAATGAAATTGCCAATATGAAGTAGTAACTGTTACCAATGTATTTTCTATATGACATGTGTATATTGTATTTTGATATATTGAAAATTAAAAACAGGAAATTCAGAAACAAATTTTGTATCCCTACTAACAGGCAACAAACTGACATTCTCTTATATTATTATCTCAATAACTATGTAGTATTGAATACACAGATTTTTCTTATTTTCCATAATTTTATTTTGTATATTTTTCTTCTTACTGAAGTCTCAGGAAAACCAGAAATAGTAAAGATAGAAGATAAATATAAATAGTAAATAGTAAAGATAGAGAGGTAACAAATTATTCAACTGTTTTCTCTTATTTAGTCCTAATTATTGAAGATATGTCATCACTATAAGATCAAACTAGAAATGTTTAAGATCTGTGTGGATGTAAGGCAGGCATTCAAAGCATGGTGGAATCCATTCCAAGATATTCTTGCTGGGAGCATCTCTTCATTCATATGTTCACAGAATTCTAGGAGCTTGTCTTGAATTCTAGTGAACAGAGTATTTTCACTTTCATTAACCACAAAATGAAGTTCAGTAAAACATTGTAAGAATTTGTAATTTTGTCATAGAAAGCGATCATATAAATTCATAGTTGTTGCAGATTTCTCAATACTACATTTATGATTGTCCGTAACTTAATGCTCATTGATTAGAGAATGAATGTGATTCTAAGAGAAAAAATAATGCTTACTATTCTATTGACTCCTACATTTTATTGTTTATATTCTTATTTGGCAAGGCATTCACTACCTCACAGTCATTTTGAGCATTTATGTACTTAACACTATTAGTAGGAGAAGGAACTTTGGGCTCTGCTTAGCAACAAACAATAGGGGTCAGTCCAATATGAGATGATCTTCTACAAGGTTTTGAAAGGAGATTTGAATGACACAGCCAGATGAAGGTATTTGCAAGTTATAATGAGGAAATGCCAAAATTAATAAACTAGCAAGGTTATTATGTTTAGGATAATGGTATTAAACTTATTGAATTTGAGAGAATAGTATCCTACCTGAATAAGAAAAAGAGTGGAAAGATGTAATACAAGTCAAGAGATTTTTGTTTGTTTCAAATTCCTAGCTTTTTTGTTTTACTTTTGTGTGTGTGTGTGTTGTTTCTGTTTGTATAGGCCAATGAAGAACATCAGGGCTCTATAGCTAGTGTTGCAGGCATTCATAACTGCCTGATTTGGAGAATTAAATGCTTTTTACTGATGAGCCATCTATACATCCCCATATGTCAACTCTTTTGATATACACTTGTGGTTCTTAGAAGACAGAGGCAAGAGGAATGTGACTTTGAAGCTAACATGAACTATCAAGTAAACTGCAAGCCCCTCTGTATTTCATAGGTAAACCCTGTTTCAACTACCTTGTCTCTTCACAAAAGAGAGAGAGAGAGAGAGAGAGAGAGAGAGAGAGAGAGAGAGAGAGAAACAAAGTATATAGTAAAACTAGCGAGGGAGAGAGAGAGAGAGAGAGAGAGAAGTTTAAGGCTTGGTATTTACTAACATTAGAAATTGTCAAAACATTGGTTTGAAAGGAGGTTTTGGAAAGAAAACATCATAATGCAGCTACATTTTGAAGTGTGTCTGAGATTTTATTAGCTGAGCACCCATCAAAGCTACTTGCACATTAAACTATCAAAATATGTGGATTTAAACGAACAAACATACAAAAAATGGCTGTTTCTTAGATGCTATATCAAGGAAAAAATAAAAACTTTTCAGTCTTCAGGATTAATAGCAACAAACTGAAGTATAGGTAGAGATAGAGAAAATATCAACAAATTATATAGAAGACGTGGGATAAAGAATACTCATCACTTAATAGGTATTAACTTAAACATAATACATTTTTCATGCTATTCTAAAAAAATGTTTGGCAAGTCTGTTTTCTTTGGTTTTTGTTGTTGTTGTTGTTGTTGTTGTTGTTGTTGTTTTGTGTTTCTTTTTAATAATTTATGGACTATATATATAACTTAGCAGTAAAGAGCCCTGGATGCTACTGTAGCGGGTGTGCTTTTGATGCCCAAGCCTAGGAAACTCTAGTTACAAAGAATCTGCTGCTCTTTTCTGGTCTCCATGGACACCAGGCTCATGTATGGAACTTAGACATAAACTCAGGCAATCATCTATACACATTAAATGCAAATAATTAAACTGCTTTCATACATTTCTGTAGTGCATTTTAGTTGATTTAAGACACTCTTTCCCTCTTCTCTCTCCCTTTCACACTGAACCTGCTTTCCAACAAGTCTGCTTTCTCTCTCCTACTTTCCTAAAGTCTTTTGGAGTGTGAATCACTGAATTTAATTAGAGATTTTGCCCAAATGTGGGTGGGAAGTTATTTACTGTAGCAAGGGTAATATCTCAGTGACTACATCAAGGAAGAAAATGGCATTCAATTGTAATAATTATTGATTGCTTGTTATCTTTCAGGGAAAGGTGAGGCTTCGTGATCCCTCTCCACCCATGCTATGACGAAATGGGTACGAGTCAAATCCCACACAAGTACTGTGCAGAAAATCACAGCTGCATAGACTGTCAGTGACTCAACTATTGCTGTACGTCTTTCCAGACTCTGACTCTTTCTTTTTCCTTCCCTTTCTGTGATGTTCCCTGAGCCTTAGTGGAGCTGTACCACCCACTGATTATTGTCAACACTTTATCCAGCTATAGTTTTCTGTACTTGTCAGTAGCCACTGCAGTAAGAAGCTTCTCTGATGAAAGCTAGAAACATTAATTTATGGGTATAAATATAACTAGTTAGAACAGTTTGATAACAAGACCATTTAGCAAAACAATAGTAGTTGTTTTTCTTATTAAGCAAGTCATATGACTTCCCTAGCTAAGAGCTTTGGGCCTGGCTTAAAACACAGTGAAGGTGTTTTACCCTTGGAGCTGCTGCCCTCAAATCTAATGAGATAACAGGTGGATAAAATGTTACACACACAGTTACTAAATGTTTTCACATTTCCATTCCTAAGTATGCACTCGAAAGAAGTGAGAACAAATATACACGCAAACAATTGTTTATCGATATTTATGACAAGATGGTACATAACAATCAAAAGCAGAAGAAAGGTCCATTATCTCATGAATAGATGAGAGAATTATAACATAGTTGTACAGTAGTGCTTTCTTTTAAAATGAAAAGAACCAAGTATCGACAGAAGTTCAAATTTGCTTTAAAAACAAATCATCATGTTGAGGATGACTTTGGTCATAAAGATCATCCATGCTCAGGTTATATTAATGAGACGTATTTTGAAAACAAAAGCAATGGAAAAGAAAAGGCAATAGTTCTTGATTAAGCTGACTGTAGAAATAGGTAATAATTGCAATTTAACGTGAGAGTATTTGGGTTGTATAGATACACCAAATCTAAAACTAGCTTGTTGTTTTCTCATTACACATTTACTAAAGGTCATTGAATTAAGTACTTAAGTAAAGACATTTTTATTGTATCTAATCTGTAACACAGTAGAACTGGGAAAAGGAAAATAATTACCTTATCAGGAATCCAGTTTAGGAACTGATATCAAAATGTGTAGTTTTTTTTTTTCAAATAATACCATATCTGTTGCAGTCCATAATATAGGTGGTATATTATTAGTTACCATTTCTTTTTTCAAGCCAAACATTTGGCAAAAAGCAGTGATAGGGAAGAATTTGGAGAATATAATCATTCCATGAAAGAAAAGCCTACTTATAGTTGCTTGGTCCTTACCATCAACCAGAGAGCAGGTAAGGCAATGCCTCTGCTCAAAACACTTTCATATTTTGCTTCTTACATTCAATCTATTTTGCATTACATAGGATAGCTTTTTACACATTTAAGGTAGGTTGACCTGCCTCAAGCTTATTTGAAAATACCGTAATAGGCATGAAAGATTTTAAGGACCATCATGGTGAAAGTTCCTTGTAAATTTATTACTCAATTAAAACATTTTAATAATGGCATAGAGTGCCATTATTGTTCCTAAAACCTTACATTGTACTCAAAGTGTAATGCATATCTCTTCCCTTCAGCTTACTGTGGTGGATATATAAGTGTCCTAGATCTCTGATATTTTAGGGCTCCACAGCAACTCAGGCTTTTCCTTCATAAAATAAATAAATAAATAAACAAACAAACAAATAAATAAATAAATAAAATAAAGGTAACATTGTAGAAAATCCATCTCTACATATATTTGAAGGAAGGGTCATTAAAATTTTCAAAAGCTGAAAACTACGTTGCCACAGTTTTTAGTGGTCTCTAGTCCAGTTCTCAACAGTATTTGCTTCCCTCTTAAACCTTCTGAGCACAATCTTCACTGTATTTCTTTCAACATTTTTGCCTTCTAATATCATATCAAAAAGACCTATCAAGCTCTCCTTTTCTTTTATTTCTTTTCTTTTTCCCTACCTAGCAACTCAGTATTCAGCCATATTCCTATAGAAACCATCTCAAAAGTATTTGGGAGCTACATGGCCATCTTTATCTCAGCAAATACCCAACTTTATTTTTCAATTTTTTGTTTTAGTTTTCAGTACTACTTATTTTTCTCTTTGATATAATTGAATTTCTGAAAGAAAGCAAATCAAAAAAAGAATGTACACTTCCATAGTAGGCAGAGCATGGTGATAGGAGCAGCTTGGACACTAAGCGTTCTCAAAGAATCAGAAAAAAAGGAAACTGAGTATTCCATTAGTTCATTTTGCATTTTAACTTTTATCTAGTCTAGGACCTGTGTCCAGGGATAATGCCACTCATATACAAATTGGGTCTTCTTCAATTAAACTTGTACAGAAACATCAGCACAATCGTTTCCAGGGGCTGTTCCTTTCTGAGATTTTAAGTTGTATCAAGTTGACAATAAAGACTAGTCATTAAAATTAATAAATAAGCTTGGAACGCCAAGCTTAAATTATTCTGTGCATATAATTTATGTAAAAGGAAGATATTGTGTTTTTTACTATAAATCTACAATATCTGACTTTAGAAATCTTTCAGTTCGCCTAAATATAGCTATCTCCTGAGAGGCTCTGACAATACCTGACTAATACAGATGTAGAGGCTCACAGCCATTCATTGAACTGAGTACACAGTCACCAATGAAGGAGTCAGAGAAAGGATATATGGAGCTGGAGGGTTTGCAGCCCCTTAGGACGAACAACAATATGAACTAACTAGTACCCTCAGAGCTCCCAGGGACCCAACCACCAACCAAGGACTATGCATGGTGGGACTGAATGTTCTGGCAGCATGTGTATAATAGAGGATTG
>JADRCD010158549.1:0-34600 GCA_019843815.1 Montemys delectorum
GCTTTTCTGGTGTTTTGGGATATCCAGGGCTTGCTGAGGTGGGAGTACTAGGTTCTGGTGAAGCCAAGCAGTCTTGGTTTCTGTTGGTAGGATTCTTGCGTTTGCCTTTTGCCATCTCTTGATCTCTGGTGTTAGAAGTTCTTGGTGTCTTAGAGCTTGACCTTTCCTTGCTGCCCTGCAACTCCCCTTCCACTCCTGAGGTCTTTGCCTCCCAGCTGGTCTCCTACTCATTCTTTATAATGTTACTTATCTGTCTTTTTTCAGGAAAGAAGCCACAAGTCTCACCAACTTGGCTTTCTAAATATGACTTGAACTATCACAACCACAATAGATGAACCAAAGGAATGTTAGAAATACCATAATGCCTCTATTCTTCACAAAGGGCTTAGACAAAGGACTATAAGAAATAAAGAATTCTTAGAACAAAAGAGTCTTATGCAGGAAAGAACACACTAATTGATTATCTAATACTAAATAGTCAACTGTAAATGACTTTGTAAATAAAATGTTATAAAATGAAATGTAAATCTATATTTTAAAATCAGAATATGTTGTTGTTAAGTGTGTTCTTTTAGCATTTCATGTATGTCTGTAATGCACTCTGATTATTCTCCCTAACCTCTCTCACATCCCTGCCATCCCTATCAGCCTCCTCATAAGGTCTCCATAATTTTGAACACCTTGATTTCAGAGAGATTATCATGCTGTGAAATGACATCTGTCTTAAAAGATGCTATGATGAAGTTAAAGAAATGAAAACTGATATCATTTATATTGTATAATGTTACAAGAAGTCCAAAAGAAATTATTAAAGGCTGACTACTATTTTTAAATCATTTGAAAATAGAGTAGAGCCTTTGTAATTATTTTCTAATAAGGAAGCAAGGATATAAATGAATTCTTTTGGGGGTAATTCAAATGAAGAACTGTGGTGTTTTGTTTTTCACCCTCACGCAATTTCATCATTTCCTTTTACTTACATGAGCTGCCATTTATAATAATCTTGAACTAAATTAACAAAATAATTGAAATGATATAGACATCTTGTGTTTTTTATGTTACCTCCCATATATTCAAGGTTACATAGCCATTAGTTTCTAGTAATGTCTTCTAATACATGGGAAATTGGTAATAGTTTACGCTATTTTGTATTTTGAGAAGCTACTGGTTTTAGTGTGGAAGCCATGTCTCTATTCATTTTTCTCTATTACTCCCTAGACATATGATAATAAATTCTCTTCTACTATTTCCTGTGTTATAGCAGTGACAAAATTATCAGCTTTGTGTGGCAGGAAAAAATACTGGCAATTAAAATGGTTTGTGTTAATGGAACACTTTTATTTATGGCTTTATGTTTTCAAATTTAAGAGCAGAGAACACAGTTCTAAATCAGTTTTAAAATCAATTAAATAGGATGTGCCAAGTGCCCTTTCATTCAACTTTCATTACAACTTTATTGATTGCCGGTTTGAATCATCTGAAACCCAAGATGTGTCATGAGATTAGCTTCACATTTGACCCAGTGGGACTGGTCAAGTATGAGGGCAATCTTCTGAAAGAAAGATGGAGGCTATTTATTTCTGTTCACTGACTTTTCTATGCTGAAATGAAATGAGATGTGCTTTACTTGTGTGTGTGTGTGTGTCTGTGTGTGTCTGTGTGTGCTTTCTTTAAATTTTTAGAGACCTCATCACACTAAATGGAACATTTCAAAATTTAAATTGCTGTTCAAAGTCCTAATATTATCAGCTATAGATTGGTGAGCTATATTCGCAGAGTATAAAGTGTTAGAAGTGAGAAACAGGACAATATTCTCAGCTGAATCCTGTTCTTTCATTCAGGCATAATTATAGATTTACAAAATAATTTCTATGGAATATTTAGTAAAAAAATAACCACTTTAAAATCTATCAGCCAGAGAGAGAGAGAGAGAGAGAGAGAGAGAGAGAGAGAGAGAGAGAGAGAGAGAGAGAGGTGTAGGGGTGCAGAACCCAAGAGGTGGAGGAGGAGGAGCAGGAGAAGGAGGGGGAGATGTTTCATTTGTTAGGGAATAAAAAGTGTGCTTCAAAGTACAGATGCCTTCTTTCAGCTAAGGGATTTTGTTTATACTTTAATATTTTCTACAATAGTTAATGACTGATGTGAATTAAGTCAATACTGCTTGTCTTATTTTCTTTTACCACAATAATGGTAAAAGTGTAATTCTTATAATAAAATACTAAATTGAAATCTTACAGTTAAACAACAAACAAACAAAAAAACCAACGTTCAGATTAGTATAGAAGTAAGACTTTTATAATCTCTTCGGCTAAGAACATGAAATCTAGAAACCCATGAAGAGTAACAATAAGTGGGAATAAAGCACTGAGAACAAATCAAATCGTCTATGTGTATTAATATGTATATACAAAGTTTTGTCTGATATAAGAAGATTAGAAATGGGCCAGAAAGCTTAAAAATTATAAACTCCATTTACTCTTAACAAATACTCTTAACAAATTTGTTAGTATTTTCCTCTCTTCCTCACCCTTTTTCTTCTTTCGTTTCTTTCTTCATCTTCACATTTTCACTGTCCTCTCTCTTCTTTATCTGCTTTGTGTATTCTAACTTTCTCCTATACTTCAATATTTTCTCACCTTTCATTCCATCTTTTCAGGGCTTCATGATTTAGACCTACTGATTTTGTTCTCTCCCCCAGAGAATCCATGCACAATTATTTGGTAGATCAAATTCTTCCTGTTGTACTTGCCAAATCAAAGTTTCTCTTGTCTACTGTAATAACCTCATTGCTTTGTGAAATTTCACTTTCTTCTCCTCTTGAACACATTTTCAAAAGTGCTTCAACTCCATGACTAGTTTGTCTAGTCATTTGGCTGCGTCAGTAGCATTGGCTTAAAAGTGAACTTTTCATCACTGCACCACAAATACTTTTATCTTTCATAACAAAAAGTTGTATCCTCTGAGAGCCAAGTATGTTGGATTAGAATATCTATATTTTACTATCAACTGAGTTTTATGGATTTTGACTTGATGGTTTGTATGTATGTATGTATAGATGGATGGATGGATGGATGATTCAAATGAACATCATAGCAATGGAATCTTAGGAGTTTTGCCTATAAGATACCTGAAAAAGTTCTGAATTTCAGATTTTTCCTATTATCATTGCGATTTTTAGTAAACTATCATCATTTTTATTAGTCCACTACTAAATTTTCCAAAAGTACAATTCTGTACAAACTTTGTCAGGAGACTACTGAATGTAGTTTCATTTCCCCTTAGCTCTCTTTCCTTATCGCCCCTTCATAGTATGTATTAAACTCTTCAGATCCTTCCAATTCAATAGAATATGTTCCATTTTTTGCCTCTGCAGCCCTCCAACGTTTCCAGAATGCTACTCGTTTTATGCTACATGGTGCACTGCCTGATTCTCTCCATCACTCCCAATCCCAACACAGGGGAAAAACAGAAACAAATACTGTATTTAGAATTTGATTATCTATTTTTTATTAGATATTTTCTTTATTTACATTTCAATTGATATCTCCTCTCCTGGTTACCCCTCTGAAACAATATAAAAAAACAAAAACAAAAACAAAAAACAAACCCTGTTTCCTCCCCCTTCCCCCTGCTTACCAACTCACCCTCTCCCACTTCCCGGCCCTGGCATTCCCCTACACTGGGGCATAAACCCTCACAGGACCAAGGGCCTCTCTTCCCATTGATGACTGACTAGGCTATCCTCGGCTATACATGAATATAGCACGTATAGCGTCATCCTCTGCTGGAGCCATGAGTCCCACCATGTGTGTTCTTTGGTTGGTGGTTTAGTCACTGGGAACTCTGAGGGTACCAGTTAGATCATATTGTTGTTCATCCTAAGGGGATGCAAACACACTTGATGCCACAGCACTTCTCAGGAAGTTTAAAAGAGCTCCAGTTTTAGCTCTTGATAATAGCGATACCTTCACACAGGTGTCCATAAGAACCAGTACAATTTTGAGACATTCCATTTTTACAGGCTACGTTTGTAGCACTTGATGAGAGACCAAATAGTGAAAAGTTAACTTGCAATGAGGCAGACACACCAAATTCAAGCTCTGAAGAGATCTAAGCAACAACAAACATAATGCTTTATGTTTAAACAGGTGAATTAGGTATCACAGATTTTTGGAGGGGTACAATTAGAAGATATTTTTAAATGAAAGAGAAATAGTAAATTAATTAAATGACTATATTCAAAACGTTATATGCTACATACATAAAGTGTTAGATATTTATAATCTCTAAAGAATTAAAATTAAGTAAACTGCCTTTAACGTATAGGAAATGCTTATTTCTCTTTCTGATATAATGTAAATGGTGAATATTTACTGATTAAACCATTTAGTGAATGGTTTTTGAAACTTTTATATAGTACATAATTTGTATTAATTCTAACTTCCGATATTTGACCTTTATAGAAATCTTTGGAGAATTGCTATGTCCTTAGTTATTTTCAAGTACATGAAGAAAACTATGATTCCTTGAGAGGTTTATCCTCTTGAGTTTAAATGAAGGGGAAAGGCAAAAATAAATAATACATTCAGTAAATAAGAAACTGTACAGTATTTTAGGAAGTAGTAAGTCCTACTTCCTAAAAGCAGAGTAGCATGGAAAAAATATTTTCAGGGTGAACATAACAGGAAGAACTTTCCATTTTAAACAATCAAAACACAGTGACATGTTAGAGGAAGAAACACAAGGATATGCATTTTTGTCTAATATATTCTGCCACAACATGGGAAAAAGCATATCTCGTCACTTTTATGGACACTTGAAATCTTATGGGAAGAACTATCTATCAATCAGAGGCTCTCTTCTGTCATCTGATGAATAGTATCTGAAAGTTGACAAGTAATAGACTTTTGTAAACTACCTTTTATGTCTATGTTCTATTAAGCTCATAGAAGTGTTCATTAATTTATTATATACATTTATAAAATAGTGAGAGTATCTGTCCTTAAACATAAATTATATAAATGTGGTAGTTGTGGCTGGGATCCTTGTGATCCATTGATTTCTGAACTGTTTCCAATTGTGCTTTTCATTTTACTAAAGAAAAGCTTCTTAGATCTGGTGTTAGAAACACATTTATCTTTGGATGTAATATTAAGAATGATACTCTGGTCCACTAAAGTGGTGGTAGTAGGTTCTCCTCTAAAATCCATGACTTTTCTAGCCCTTAGTGGTTAACTAGTTCACTTAGTGCAAGGTCACCAACACCACTTATGTTGAATTAGCAATATGTCCGATTTGGTAGCTTTTGCTTACTGCCAAGACATGAGTGGCATTATTGCACTGCTATGGACATCTTTGACATGTTTATCATTGCTGTGGTGCATTGCTTCCCTCTATTCATATCTAGTTTAGTATTTTTAGTTTGTATGGAAGTTAGATTGTAGGAAAGAGTCCTTCTGTTTAAATATTGTTCTAAATGTGAAACGATATCATAATATCCAACTGGATGCACTGACAGAAAATGGTCTAATAAAAATGGCATAGATTAGGAACTTTCCACAATGAGTCAGAGTGTCATTGCTACTCTGAGCAACTAGTCTCTTTTAAACTTCTCCCATGGGAGAAGTGGTTACAGTTCACTCTAGCACATGACACATAAACACAAGGCAAAACTGCTAAGCAGATGAAATGTTACTTGGAAATGTACTTATAAAACTAAATGAAAGAGAATTTAAATGGAGTTAAATAGAGAAAAAGATATGAAATTAAGAGCTAGAATTAAGATAAATCCACATAGATAATAATCTCCATGAAGGGAGAAAGAAATGAAAAAAAATGATATTAATATTTTTGTGGGTACATAAACACTAAGTAATTAAATTCATGCCTTTGATCTCAATACTTGAGATGCAAAGGCAAAAACAAATAGGTTTCTTGTGAGTTTGATGACAACCTAATCTACAGAGCAAATTCAAGTCATCCCAGGCTACACTGAGAAACCCTGTTTCAATAAATTAATATAATAATAATAATAATAATAGTTTTAAATTATTTTAATTATTTTAAATTATCAAAATAAAATAAGTTCAGTGGTTATGGTGCACCCTTGTTGAGGGTGGTCAAAATAGAGCAGGCCTAAATAGAAAAGAGACTGCTATATTGAATCAGTCTATACATTTAATCACTTCAAACTGCAGGACCAAAGCATGCTATGTTGGGAGAGAGGATTTAAGTTTTTTAGTAATAGGAAAGAAGAGAAGGCTGAAGAATTTGTAGAAAATAATAAATATCAGATTTGACAGTGGAAAACACCCTAAAGAACTTGGCTGCAGGAAAGAGAAAAACAAGACAAAATAGTAGGTGATGTTTTTGCAAACTCCTCCAATTAGGGACAGCTCTGAAGCAGATTGAGTCAGGATAATGTAACCAGCTAGAACCTCAGCATGTATTGCCAATGTATCTTGCTCAATACATAATTCTTATAATGTATGATTATATGCCATTCTTTCAAATGTATGAATGGAGATTAATATTACAATTTGGACATATGACCAAACTAACTTCTAAAGAAATACAGTCGCTTTGCCCAAAGAATGTGCCTCTGCACATTCCATACAAATGCCTTTATAGAACTATATATTGTTTCTCCTATTCAAAACTTTTAACATACCAAAATAGGATAGATAATAGAATAATTTCTAAAAGTTTGCAATATTATAGACCAGGCATTATAATATGTATCATACTTTATAGGTTTCATAATAATTTCATAATTACTATAATTGTATTCAATTTATATTTGAAATCAAAAGAAACTTTTAGTAAACTAAAAAGGGGAATTGTAAAAACAATATCCTGTACATTATATGGAAACATCACGTTTAGGTAGGAAATAGAAGAGAGGCATCCAGGAGGCTGAGAGTGTTCTGGGATAGAACCAAGGGTGGGAGGATCTATCCAGGAAGATGTGAGAAGGATTCATGATACCTGAGAACAGGTAACTAGTCATTTGGTAAAATGTAGATTAACATAAATGGGGTAGCTTAAGTTATGATTTTACTCAAAGAAGAGGCTATGGATAGGGTCAAAGTATTTGTAAATATATTTTAATTCTGAATCTTATTTATGGAGCATATTACTGGGAGTAAGAACTGGACCTAACTTAAACAACTGCAACTCTACTTCAAAGAACACAGAATAAAGGGACAGAAAGATTTTAAAAGCTAGATAATCAAGTAATATGCTGAGATTGTGTCTCCTAGAAATGGATGCCTAAACAAGATTTTAACAATAATAGTGGTAGTGGTAGTAGTAGTAGTAGTAGTAGTAGTAGTAGTAGTAGTAGTAAATATACTAATGTAGAAGAGGGAAAATATCACAGAGAATTGCCCATTAACAAATAACCATAGACAAAAGAGAAAGGGATAATTAGTTTCTACTAGGAACCAAGCCCTTAACTGTTTATTCAATACTAACTAGTTAATCTTTAAATTACATACACACAATTAAAATGGATTAAGCAAGTTGTTCTTATATTTGCAGATATGAATATATGTGTTTATAATCTAAGAAAAGGAGGCCATCAATTTGAGAAGGAGTCAGAGAATGGAGGCTTGAGAAGGAACATGAAAATGGTTAGAGGATGGAAAGAAAAAAGGAAAATTGTGTAATTATGTTTTAACTATAAGATATTATATGAATTTTTAAAAGAATTAAGACAATATTTTAAATATATATCAGAATTGCATAGGTATAATCTGTGATTTTATAATTAATAGATCAGAAGTGTTTATATCACAAACAGAAAGGAATATATACTTCTAAAAACTTTCATTTTATAAACATAAAGCACTGAAATTAGAATAAGACAATATATTCTTCATTAAAGTTATTCTATTAATCTAAATTACCCTTACAAATGACACTTAGTTTAATTCAGAATTATAGATTTTTTTCTATAAATTTACTACATTTATGTATTACCATAACGCTATTTGCCCCAACCTGCAGGACTTAAACAATGGGGTTCTCAAGGGAAGGGAGCAACAATGACAAATTTGGGATCAAGAGACCCAAAGGAAAGAGACAAAACAAAAATTCTGTTCAAGTCTCAATTTACCCTAGGGAAACAAAGGGCTTTTAAAACTACAGAAAACAAAGATATTTGCCCAGGTGCATGGGCCAAATCGGTTTGATCACTTGGTTAAGGTAAATGAAATGCCCTCCCCATTGTAAAGAGTCCAAAAAGGAATGTTCTAATTGTAAGGTGTCCAGAAAGCCCCCTATCTTAAAATGTCCCAAGTTGATTGTGGGAACGAAGCAAGATAGTAGAAGAAACAACAGTGGATTTCTGAGTTTGAGGCCAGCCTGGTCTACAGAGTGAGTTTCAGGACAGCCATGTCTATACAGAGAAGCCTTGTCTTGAACCTCCCCCACCCCCTCAAAAAAAGAGTGTTAGTTAATAGATGATGGCCCAGAAACAAGACGGAGACTGAAATGCTAGGGGCTTTTGGGCCCAAACAGGTCATCCTTTTTTTTATACAGAAATAAAAGGGTAGCAATATCTAAATCACCTTGGTCCTAGAGACTCCAAGGGGATTGTGCCTGTCTTAGATCAGAGAGGTTGGAAGGACAGTCATATCCAGAATGTTCTGGCCAGTCATAGGGGGGACCTCATCAGCTTAGTGGGGTTTCCTGTCTTAGACTGCCATTCATACTAAGGGTGGCTTCCTCATCTCAGTTGCCTTTCACTGGCTAGCTAGTCCATTGCACTGGAAAGGTGAAAGATCAAGTTGAGCTGGGTTATTTTAAGAGCCGTTTGTAAGAATGTCATCAAAACCCTTTCCCAGATCTGACATTGCCAGCCAGTGATAACGAATCTACAAGGGTTGGGCCTTAATTGCATCTATTTGTCCATTAATAAAGTCCACAAAGAATATATGCTAGTGATAGTAGAATTAGTAAATCAAGCACTGGGCTAAGGAAGGAGAGAAGGTAGGACAGAATTCCATTCCAGGTTCTTCACATGGGGTTGTAGAAGAGTTCCTGATGTCACTTCTCTAATTCTTGTTTGTGTTTTCTGGATTCAGTTGCACACTGCCATAGACTGGGTTGCTTTGGGGACCCCTTGTTCTATGGGGTGATAAAAGTTCTGGCCTAGTGGGCAAAGAATTCGATGAGTGTCAAATAAAAATGACAAAAGGGAGTGTGGTATCTGAATGTAATTTGTACAAAGTGAAAATGAAGCTTATATAGTATACAGAGAACAGGGCAAACGACAGAAGTCATATAGGCAAGAGATGGCTATATCAAGGTCAGTGAGAACAAGCAGCCAGGTGCAAAGCAGAGGAACAGTGGTGTCCTTCTTCCTGGGCTATTTTGGTAGCCCCAATATAAATTCTCTGGGTCTGTCTGAAGCAAGTAGCTGAAGGTTGTATACTAGTATTCCTCGGCTGTAACATAAATAATTAGTGACAGAAGCCTTACAACTTCTCTCTGGTAGTAAAACAATTCTGTCTTGTGTGGGACTGCTCTGACAATTAATGCCTAACTGCTATCTCTAACTCTTGGGACATCCTGTCTGTTAAGACAGCTTCTTTGTAAAGATTCCAAGCTAATTATAGCTAGGAAATCAATTAAGGTTATTGAAATACTGTGGAAGCCAGGAAATAATGTTTAATCTAAGTTTTAGCTAATAATGAAATATTTCTTAGGGCACCTTTATGCCTGAATAAAGAAAGCACACAGATCTCTCCATAGACTTTAGCAGAGACCAATCTGGAACACACCTGAGCTAGGAGATGTCAGCGACTGACTACCTCAGGAGACTGACTCCTTTTGAAGCATACGCCTCAGGTCCTTGACCAGGTTTTTAGGCCAAAGTAGACGAGTGCTGTGTGACAGCACACAATCCCAGACTTGTTTGCATAAAAACAGCACTTTTCCTGTCACCATGGTCAGGGCACTCAGCAAGCTCACAGGTCAGCATGTCACACCAATCTCTGGCAGTTAGCAAGTTCCTGCAGCATTCTTTGGAAAAAACAAAAGCATGACCTCTTCCCCGAATTAAATACCTGATCAGGATTATGCCATATGCCAATAAGTGGATCCTTCCATCTCAGCTAGACATGAATATACCTAGTTATAGGATGCTATAGACGCTCAGCAAAGAGTTCCTTTGCATCCACATTTTAAAAATTTAAAAATAAAAAATGTGACTTAAATAATGTGTACAGGAATATAATTCCCCTTTTTTGTTTTTTAAAAGCCAATTTTTCAGAGTGCCATGCACATGTTCAACAATTCCTTGTCCCTGAGAATTATAAGGAATTCCAGTAATATGGGTAACATTAAATTGTTGACAAAACATCTCAAATGCTTGACTATAGTAGTCAGTTCCATTATCTGTTTTCATCTGATTTGGAACACCAAGCATAGAAAAATAATGTAGGCAATGATAACATTTTTTTGTTGCTTTTCCTGTTCAGGTTATTGCAACTAGAAAGCCTGAAAAGGTATCAATAGTCACATGTACATATTTTATTTTTCTAAAATCAGAAATATGAGTATCCTTTTGCAATAATTGGTTAAATACAAGTCCTTGAAAATTAACACCATTATGTGGTAGAGGTAGAAACTGAGGACATTGAGAACAAGTCCAATTTGACATACATATTCTCTAAAAATACCAGATTATTGTCTCAAGCCATTACTATTTTGATGATGTAAAGAATGAGATTATGTGGCCAATTGTTCTTCTGTAAAGCCTATAAACTGCCTTGTATAAAAATCTGCTAAAGCATTGCCTTAAGGGGTCTTGTCTAAGTAGTCTTATATGAGCTCTTAAATGTCCAAAGACAGTCCTTTAAAGGAACTGTACTTTCTCTTAACTTGAATTGTATATGCATAAATGATTGCAAAATTCAAGAATTAGCAGTATCTTAAAAAAAGGAGCAATTGTAAGCCCTGAGCTACATATATTGACGATTAATATATAAATGAAAAGTTTGATTTTAGCACTTTAAAAACAGCAATACATACAAAGTACCACAGTAAGTAGTACAATTATTTGTGCTGATGTAGAGGGAAACACATGAGAATAAACATGTGATCCAATCACATATACTTTTCTCTCCTAGAAGGGCTGTAGATGTATTCTTTATGGGATGCATACATAAATTTATAGAAAATACAAAAGCATGCTAGACACAAATTTTAACAACTTGTCTTTTGGATAATGATTATTAATTTTGCCTAAAAAGTTTACTATGCAGGCTCATACTGGCCATAGCTGTTTTTAACTTTTATTACTCTTGCAATCATCCTAATTACAAAACATGGGTGAGTTAAGAATCCTAAGCTTGAGATCAAACTGCAAACTGAAGCCAATGAAACTCTGGCAACTTATGGAAAATTTAACCATAACTTTTAAGTTTCTTTTGCAATATTAAGGCATAACCATTACTTGTATAAAGCAAAACCCAATTTTAAACAATCCATTCTCTTTAAAATCAATACCAAAAGCATTAATTTCTTGTCACAAAGTATGGCTGCCAGTTCCTACATATGAATGCATGACAGTGCAACTTTTAATGCTTCATTAAAGAGACATTGTTTTAACTCTTATTCCTTATAAGTCTAGTTTCTAAGATAAGAATTACATAGCATATTATACTAATTTAGAAGTATCTTTAGAGACCTAGTTCCCTGGGCTGGTACATGCTACATGTTGTTTAAAATGACTCCAACCTTGAGTTACCAATTTTAGGCTAACTTTCTATTACCAATGTTACACATTTTTAATCATACCTAGTAACTTATAAACCAATACTCTATTACCAAGACATTCAGAAAATATTTATACTTGTAAAACCAGTCAGAAACCAAACTAAGCGGCTAGACAAATCTTATAAATTTAGACCAAACAGAGAATTTTTACCTTTTCTAGCTATAATTTCAAGAGAAAAAGCATTTTGTCGTTTGCTGAACCCAATAATCACAATTGCAGAGATTTTTCTAGGAAAAAAAAAATCTTATTTACCTTAGAACTAAGAAGCTGGTGAACCCTCTTAAAAGCAGCTTTTAGCAGGGACTCTCATGCTGTTCTTGTCTACTGGCTAAGGGTGTGGGGCAACTTATATCAGTCTCTGCTGTGCAAACTGAAACTGACTCAAGAGATGGATAAACTTTTAATCATTTTGTCTTTTCAACATGAAACATAGAACAACAGCCATTCAGACAATGAAAGAAAAATGACACAAATTGAGACTTGGACAGATTGGTAAACCAAAGACAGACAACACAGAGAAGGTAGAGAGAGAACTTTATGTAACCAGCACTGAGGCTGTCACCTGTAGTAGACAGAGAGGAAGCAGGATTTCCTTTTTTCTCTAGGAGAGCTCTGAAAGCCATTTCTCTTCTCTCTTGACATTTGTATATCTAGCATCTCCCCCCCCACACACACCCCCTTTTTTATTTTAAGCCCTACTCCTCTCTCCTGATGCAGTTCTTGACTGTGGGCAAGTCTCTTTATCAAAATCTAAAAATGCAAGTAAGTTATGCATCTTAACCTTTATCCCTCATGCCTTCAAAGCCTTTTTCAAACCTTCCACAAATAATTCATGGCTACTCAATGCCTGTCCTATGACCACCGCAAACTTACCAGGATCCCTAGTTGAGGCGGCAGGCTCCCATGAAAGATGCCTTCCACGCAGTATTCATTGGCCGACCAAAAACACTGTGGTGATCTTCACTGGTCCCCTCATACTTGAGCTCTATTTCTGGACACCAGTTACTCTGACCTGCAGGACTTAAACAATGGGGTTCTCGAGGGAAGGGAACAACAACAACAAATTTGGGATCAGGATACTCGAAGGAAGGAGACTAGACAAAAATTTCTGTTCAAGTCTCAATTTACTCTAGGGAAACAAAGGACTTTTAAAGTTACAGACCACAAAGGTCAAACTGGTATTATTGCTTTGTTAAGGTAAATGGAATGTCCCCCATTATAAAAAGTTCAAAAAAGAATGTCCACATTGTAAAAAGTCCAGAAAGGAATGTATTCATTGTAAGGTGTCCAGAAAGCCCCCATCTTAAAAATGTCCGAAATCTATTGTGGGAATGGAAGTAAGATAGTGAAAGAAACAAAAGAGTGTTAGTTAATAGATAATGGCCCAGGAACAAGACGGAGACTGAGATGCCAGGGACTTTTGGGCCCCAACATTTATTGATTGAGAAACATTTGGGGAAAACAAGAATCTCATTTTCATATGTAAATTTATGTGAATACCATCAATATCAATTTGAAATTTTTCAACATTGGAACAAACTCAATTAACAATACAATAAATTTTACGAACATCCACTTTAGTAGAAGTCAATATTTATAAAGCAGTAAACATTTTGGATATGAAAACTAATTTTTTAATTATATAATAGCAAGGAGTTAGTCTTAAAAGTATATAGCATTTTCTTTGGAGAATAAGTTATGAATGATAAATACCGAGAACCCAAATTATCTGTAATAAAACCCAGTTTGTAATTTTTCTTCAATAACTGAGCTAGGTTAAGAAAATTTTACCTGTGTAAGTATCACAAACTTCAGTTGTGATGACATAATTGGTTATAGCCAATTTTCTTCATATTAATGTTTAGAAAATATTTTCTAAATTTAGAAAAAAGAAATCAAAAGAAAGAGGTCTATGAATGCGTTTTAGAGTTTCCAGGTACTTACAAATGGGAAGATGGACAATACTGTATATTTTTAAAAAAGGAAGAAAAGGACAAAAGGAAGAAGAGATAAATGGTGGTAG
Organism: Montemys delectorum; assembly: GCA_019843815.1. Classification (NCBI taxonomy): domain Eukaryota; kingdom Metazoa; phylum Chordata; class Mammalia; order Rodentia; family Muridae; genus Montemys; species Montemys delectorum. The sequence continues at coordinate 13,812 of JADRCD010158549.1, forward strand.
AAGGAAGGAGAAATTAGGTGTATATGGAGGTACATTGGAGTTGGAGGAAATTGGCAGGAATGAATATGATCAAAGTAGATTATAATAACTCTTCTAATAACAAATAATACTATTCTTTTAAAATAAATCTAGACAAAAATGCTGATTGTTAAGATAGATAGGCAAGTTTCTATCGGATGTGGAGTTAGTGAAGATTTTTTCCCAATCTGTAGGTTGCCAATTTATCCTATTGACTATGTCCTTTGACTTACAGAAGCTTTCCAGTTTCATGATGTCCCATTTATCAATTCATGATCTTAGAGTATGAGCCATCGGAGTTCTGTTTAGAAAATTGTGCCAATGAGTTCAAGGCTCTTTCTCACTTTCTCTTCTACACTCAGTGTATCTGGTTTTACATTGAAGTCCTTGATCCACTTGGACTTGAGTTTTGGACAAGGTGGCAAATATGGGTCTATTTTCATTTTACTACATACAGACAGCCAGGTAGACCAGCAATGTTTATTGAAGATGGTTTCTTTTTTCCACTGTATATTTTTGGCATCTTTGTCAAAGATCAAGTGACTGTTAGTGTGTGGTTTTATTTCTGGGTCTTTAATTCTATTCCATTAATCACCATGCAGTTTTTATCAAGATTGCTCTGTAGTAAAGCTTGAGGTCAAGTGTTGTGATTTCCCCCAGAGGTTTTTTTTAAATGTTAAGTTTTGTTTTTGCTATTCTGAGTTTTTTGCCTTTCCAGATGAGTTTGAGAATTGCTCTTTCCATGTCTTTGAAGATTTGTGTTGGGATTTTGATGGGGATTGCATTGAATCTCTAGATTGCCTTTAGTATGATATCCATTTTTACTATAATAATTCTTCCAATCCATGAGCATGGGAGATCACTCCACTAGTCTGGTTGACAGCTTTCCCTAGAATCCTATATCTTTACCTCTAGATTTCTTGTGGATTGTCACAACAACGCAACATTCCTTATCATAGTTGTAATACTTTGCATTATAATAATTATTTGATATCTTAAATATTATTATGAAGAGATTTTAGTGCATTTTTATAAAATTAATCAATATTATTTTATAAAACAAAAAATAAAGTCCAATGAAAAACTTAAGCATAACACTAAAGATGTAACTTATTAATCATAACTTCTATTTAATTATTGCCTAGAAAAATCATTCTCAGTCTTTATATTGTATATATTTTTGTGAGTAAACTTATTAAATACCTATAAGTTACTATGATGCAGAATCAAACTCTTCTTCTTACTGGACAGCATAATTATGTTTCTGCTTGGGCTTATAAGACATGGTGTGGTCAGCTCTTACAGGATCGTAAAATAAGACTGAGACACAGGTTTATTCTTTTTAGTTCTTACTAACGATCACCATCAATTGGTCTTTTTGGTCTTAGTAGCAGGTGGTAGATTATGCAGTTTTAGTTGAGTTTCTTCTCATATCATCAGTAAGAGTGAGATCATGGAAGAATTGGATAATTAAATAAGGTTTTAGAGAATATTTTTGTTTAACTTAACTACAAATGTAGTTTTTTCTTAGTGTTTTGAAAATAATTATCTCTTTCAAAAAAATTGATTTTTCTTAGGGTTTATTGATCCTAAGCTAAAGTAAGTTTGAATGTTGCACACTAAACTTAGCTTTGGTTGATGTTTATAGTTAGCATCAAAATATAGTCTCTAACAATAATACTTACAGTTGTTATCAGACATTTACATTAGTACATATTCAACTAGCAACCATTTGACACAATTGCTCCAAACAAACTAGAATGAATGAGATAAAATATATTGAAAGACTCAAATAAAAATATCTGTATTATCTGTGGCTACATCCCTATAAAATTCTTTCAAAGGATTACCTACAAAAACCAAGTATTAATTATTTGTGTGGTTACTGTGATAGAATATTCTGAGCAAAGGGATTATGAAAAAGAATTTATTTTGGTTCACCCTTCCTGAGTACAGTCACTTGTGGTAAAGAAATCATGTGGGACCAGTGTTAGGACTCGGCAAATCTTTACTTTATGCCATTCTAGATTTCAGCTGAAGAAATGGTGGCACTGCATTTAGGGTGTGTCTTCCCATTGAAATTGACTTAATTTAGATAAACTCTGACAGAAATTCTTCAAGGGATGCTGAATTCATCAAGAAAATAAAAACAGGTTCATCCTCATGTCCTAGGTGAGTCTAGATCTTGTCAAAATAACAGAAAGTACAATTTAGGCATCAGAAGGATTCCTACAATTCTTATAATAAAAAAGAATGTCACTATTAACATAGTTACTTTTTATTACTTAAAGGGTATATAAAGTATATAAATATATAAGTATATAAATACTTAGCTTCATGAGGTTATTTAATTTTAATTATATAAAAGGTCGTGATTGTCAATCAGATGGTCATTTGCTGTACTATTCAGAGACATGAGAAACTTTATACGTTTCTTTTAAGACAAATATAAGGGTTTTTTAGACTATGATATTCCTACTTCGATAAATTGGATTAATTAGATAGTTAAATTTAGACAAATATTCACCAACAAGAGCAAATACATTAAAATGTTTTTCCCTTTTATATAGTTTCTTTATTTATATTTAAAATGTTATCCCCTTTCCAGGTCTCCCTTCCAGAAACCCCCTACACAATTCCCCTCCCCTTGCTTCTGTGAGGGTGCACCTCCACCCATCCACCCACTCCCACCGTCCATCCCATGTATTCCCTGACACAGGGGCAGCTAACCCTCTCAGGGCCAAGGGCCATGAGTCCCTCTGTGGGTACTATTTGGTTGGTGTTCCAGTCTGAGGGAGCTCTGGAAGGTCTGGCCAGATAACACTGTTGCTGCCCCCATGGGGCTGTATACACCCTCAGTTCCTTCAGTCCCTTCTCCAACTCCTCCATCTGGCACCCTGTGCTCAGTCCAATGATTGACTACAAGAATCCACCTTTGTAGTTGTCCAGCTCTCACAGAGCCTTTCAGGAAACAGATATATCAGCCTCCCATCAGCAAGTACATCTCAGCATCCACTATAGTGTCCAGGTATGGAAACTATATATTGGATGTATCCCCAGGAGGGGAAGTCTTTGGATGGCCTTTCCTTCAGTCTCTGCTTCATATCTTATCTCCATATTTCCTGCTATGAGTATTTTGTTCCCCCTTCTAAGAAGCACTGAAATATCCACACTTTGATCTTCCTTCTTGTTGAGCTTCATATGGTCTGTGAAATGTATCTTGGGTATTCTGAACTTTTGGGCTAATATCCACTTACCAGTGAGTGCTTATATCTATGTTCTTTGGTGATTGGGTTACCTTCCTTAGGATGATATTTTCAAGTTCCATCCATTTGCCTAAGAATTTCATGAAATTAATGTTTATAATAGCTTAGTAGTGCTCCATTGTGTAAATGTACCACATTTTCTGTATCCATTTCTCTGTTGAAGGACATCTGGATTGTCTCCACTTTCTGGCTATTATGAATGTGGCTGCTATGAACATATTGGAGCATATGTCCTCATTACATGTTGGAATTTCTTCTGGATATATGCTGAGAAGTAGTATAGCTGGATTCTCAGGTAGTACTATATCCAGTTTTCTGAGATAACCACCAGATTGATTTCCAGAGTGGTTATATCAGTTTGCAAACCTATCAGCAATGGAGGAGTGTTTCTCTTTCTCACATGCTTGCCAGCATCAACTGTCACCAACGATTTTGATCTTAGCCCTTTCTGACTGGTGTGACCTGGAATCTCACGGCTGTTTTAATTTGTGTTTCCCTGATTAATAAGGATGTTGACGATTTCTATAGTTGTTTCTCAGCCATTTGAGTTTCTTCAGTTGAGAATTCTCGGTTTAGCTCTATTCCTCATTTTTAATAGGGTTATTTTATTTTATGGAGTCTAACTTCTCAAGTTCTTTGTATATGTTAGATATTAGCCCTCTATCAATGTAGGGTTAGTAAACATCTGTTCAACATCCTTAGTCATCAGGGAGTGCAAGTCAAAACAACACTGAGATTCCACCTCACACCAGTCAGATTGGTGAGGATAAAAAACAAAGGTGACAGCAGATGCTGGAGAGGTTCTAGAGAAAGAGGAACACTATTTCACTGCTGGTGGGATTGCAAACTGGTACAACCACTCTGGAAATCAGCTTGGCGGTTCCTCCGGAAACTGAACATAGTACTCCCAGAGGACCTAGCTATACCACTCCTGGGCGTATACCTAGAAGATGCTCCAACATTTAACAAGGATACATGCTCCACTATGTTCATAGTAGCCTTATCTATAATAGCTAGAAACTGGAAACAACCAAGATGTCCCTCAGCAGAGGAATGGATACAGAAAACGTGGTATATCTACACAGTAGAATAAAACTCAGCTACTTAAAACAATGAACTTATTAAATTCTTAGGGAAATGGATGGATCTGGAGAATATCACCCTGAGTGAGGTAACCCAATCACAAAAGAACACACATAGTATGCACTCTCTGATAAGTGGATATTAGCCCAGAAGTTCAGAATACCCAAAATACAATCCACAAACAACAAGAAATTCAAGAAGAAGAAAAACCAGTGTGGGTACTTCATTCCTTCTTAAAAGGGGGAACAAAGTACCCATGGAAGGAGTTGAAGAGACAAACTATGGATCAGAGACTGAAGGAAGGATAATCCAGAGACTGTTCCACCTGGGAATCCTTCCCATATTCAATCATCAAAACCAGACACTATAGTGGATGCCAGCAAGTGCTGGCTGACAGGAGCCTAATATAGCTGTGAGAGGACTGAGAGGCTCTGACAGTACCCAACTAATACAGAAGTAGAGGCTCACAGCCATCCATTCGACTGAGTACAGGGTTCCCAATGAAAGAGCTAGAGAAAGGACCCAAGGAGATGAAGGGTTTGTAGCCCTTTAGGATGAACCACAAAATGAACTAACTAGTACCCTCAGCTCCCAGGGACTAAACCACCAACCAAAGAGTACACATGGTGGGACTAATTACTCCAGCAGCATTTGTAATGTAGGATGGTCAAGTTTGTCATCAATGGGAGGAGAGGCCCTTGGCCCTGTAAAGGTTCTATGCCCCAGTGTAGGGGAATGCCAGGGCCAGGAACTAGGAGAGGATAGGTTGGTAAGCAGGAGGAGGGAGGAGGGAATATAGGGTTTTTTTGTCTTTGTTTTTGTTTTTGTTTTTATTTTATTTTTTTTTCAGAGAGGAAACTGGGAAAGGAGATATCATATGACATGTAAATAAAAATATAATAAAAAAAGAAACTAAAAAATAAAAAAAAGAAAATGCTGTCTTTTTTCCACTGTATGGTTTTAACTCCTTTGTAAAAGATCAAGTGCCCATAGGTGTCTGGGTTCATTTCTGTGTCTTCAATTCTATTCCATTGATCTACTTTCCTGTAACTGTACCAATACTATGTAGTTTTTATCACTAGTGTTCTGTAGTACAGCTTGAGGTCAGGGACGGTGATTGCTCCAGAAGGTCTTTTATTGTTGAGAATAGTTTTTACTCTCCTGGGTCTTTTGTTATTCTAAATGAATTTGAGAATTGCTCTTTCAAACTCTATGAAGAGTTGATATGGAATGTTTATGGTGATTGCTTTGAATCTATATATTGCTTTCATCAAGATGGTAATTTTTACTATACTATTCCTGCCAATCTACAAGTATGGGAGATCTTTCCATCTTCTGAGGTCTTCTTTGATTTCTTTTTTCAGAGACTTGAAGTTCTTATCACCCAGATCTTTCACTTGTTTGGTTAGAGCCCCACCAAGGTATTTTATATTGTTTGTGACTATTGTTAAGGGTGTCTCTTCCCTAATTCTTTCTCACTCTGTTTATTCTGATTGTTCGAGCCAATTTTATATCCAGCCACTTTGCTGAAGTTGTTTATCAGCTTTAGGAGTTCTCTGGTGGAATTTTTGGGGTCATGTAAGTAAACTATCTTATCATCTGCAAATAGTGATAGTTTAATTACTTCTTTTCCAATTTGTATCCCTTTGACCTCCTTTTGTGGTCTACTTGTTCTAGCTAGAATTTCAAGCACTATATTGAATAGATAGGGAGAGAGTGAGCAGCCTTGTCTAGTGCCTGATTTTAATGGGATTGCTTCAATTTTCTCTCATTTACTTTGATGCTGACTACTAGTTTGCTGTATATTGCTTTTCTATGTTTAGTTATGGGCCTTGAATTCCTTATCTTTATAAGACTTTTAAGTTGAAGGGATGTTAGATTTTGTGAAATGTTTTTTTAGCATCTAATCAAATTATCATGTGGTTTTGTTCCTTTAGTTTGTTTATGTAGTGAATTATGTTGGTGGACTTCCATATATTGAACCATCCCTGCATCCCTGGAATGAAGCCTAATTGATCTTGGTGAATGACTGTTTTGATGTGTTACTGGATTTGGTATGCAATAATTTTATTGAGTATTTTTGCAATGATATTCATAAGTGAAATTGGTCTGAAGTTCTCTTTCTTTTTTTGGGGGGGGTCTTTGTATGGTTTGGGTATAAGTGCAATTTTAGTTTCATAGAACTAATTGGGTAGAGTTCTTTCTGTTTCTATTTTGTGGAGTAATTTGAAGAGTATTGGTATTAGGTCTTCCTTGAAGGTCTGATAGAATTCTGCACTAAAACCATCTGGTCCCGGGCTTTTTCTGGTTGGGAAACTTTAAATGATCACTTCTATCTCTTTGATATTTATGGGACTGTTTAGATTGTTTATCTGATCCTGACTTAACTTTGGTATTTGGTATCTGTCTAGAAAATTGTCTATTTCACACAGATTTTCCAGTTTTGTTGAGTCTTGGCTTTTGAAGTAGGATCTTATGATTTTGTAAATTTTCTCAGTTTCTGTTTTTATGTCTATTTTGTTAATTTGATGCTGTCTCTGTGCCCTCAGGTTAATCTAGCTAAGAGTGTATCTATTTTGTTGATTTTCTCAAAGAATCAGCTTCTGGTTTTGTTGATTTTTTATATAGTTCTTTTTGTTTCTACTTGGTTGATTTCAGCCCTGAGTTTGATTATTTCCTGTAGTCTACTCCTCTTGGGTTTATTTTCTTCTTTTTGTTCTAGAGCTTTCATGAGTGTTGTTAAACTACAAGTGTATGTTCTCTCCAGTTTCTTTTTGTAGGCACTCAGAGCTATGAGTTTTCCTCTTAGCACTGCTCTCATTTTGTCCCATAAGTTTGGGTATGTTGTGCCTTCATTTTTATTAAATTCTTAAAAGTCTTTCATTTTTTTCTTTATTTCTTCCTTGACCAAATTATCATTTTGTAGGGCTTTGTTCAGGTTGCATGTGTATGTGGACTTTCTGTTGTTTTTTGTTGTTATTGAAGACTAGCCTCCTTGGTGATCTGATAGGATGCATGGGATTATTTCAATCTTGTTGTATCTTCTAAGGCCTGTGTTGTGACTAATTATATTGTCAATTTTGGAAAAGGTACCATGAGGTACTGAGAAGAAGGCATATTCTTTTGTAGTAGGATGACATATTCTATAGTTATCTGTTAAATCCATTTTGCACATAACTTCTGTTAGTTGCACTGTGTTTCTTTGTAGTTTCTGTTTCAATGATCTGTTCATTGTTGACAGTGGGGTGTTAAAGTCTCCCAGTATTATTGTGTGAGGTTTAATGTATACTTTGACCTTTAGTAAAATTTATTTTATGAATATGGTTGCCCTTGTATTTGGAGCATAGATGTTGAGAATTGAGAGTTCATCTTGGTAGATTTTCCCTTTAATGAATATAAAGTGTCTTTCCTCACCATTTTTGATAACTTTTGCTTGAAAGTCGATTTTATTTGATATTACAATGGAAACTCCAGCTTATTTCTTGGGACTATTTATTTGGAAAAAAAATGTTTTCTAGCCTTGTACTCTGAGGTAGTGTCTGTCTTTGACACTGAAGTGTGTTTCCTGTAGGCAGCAAAATGTTGGGTCCTGATTATGCATCCAGTCTGTTAATCTAGGTCTTTTTATTGGGGAATTGAGTCAGTTGATGGTAAGAGATATTAAATAAAAATTATTGTTGCTTCCTATTATTTTTGTTATTAGAGGTGGAATTATGTTTCTGTGGCTATCTTCTTTTGTTCTGTTGAAAGGAGATTACTTTGTTGCTTTTTCTAGGATGTAGTTTCCCTCCATGTATTGGAGTTTTCCATCTTTTATCCTTTGTAGGACTAGATTTGTGGAAAGATATTGTATAATTTTTGTTTTGTCATGTCTTGTTTGGGAATTTTGCTGGGTATCATAGCCTGGGTTTGCATTTGTATTCTCTTAGAGTCTATATGACCTTTGCTCAGGATCTTCAAGACTTCATAGTTTCTGGTGAGAAGTTTGGTGCAGTTCTGCTAGGTCTGCCTTTATACATTACTTTTCCTTACTGCTTTTAATATTCTTTCTATTCTTTTTTTTTTTCTTTTTTTTTTTTTTTTTTTTTGCATTTGGTGTTTTGATTATTATGTGACAGGAGGAGTTTCTATTCTGGTCCAATCTCTTTGGAGTTCTGTAGGCTTCTTGTATGATTATGGGCATATCTTTTTTCAGGTTAGTGAAGTGTTCTTCTATAATTTTGTTGAATATATTTACTGACCCTTTAAATTGGTAATCTTTGCTTTCGTCTATACTTTTTATCCTTAGGTTTAGTCTTCTTACTGTGTCCTGGTTTTCCTGGAAGTTTTGGCTTAAGAGCTTTTTGCATTTTGCATTTTCTTTGATTGATATATCAATATTTTCTATGGTATCTTCTACCCCTGAGATTATCTCTTCTGTCTCCTGTATTCTGCTGATGATACTTGCTTCTATAACTCCTGATCTCTTCTCTAAGTTTTCTATCTCCAATGTTGTTTCCATTTGTGATTTCTTTATTGTTTCTACTTTCATTTTTAGATCTTGGATGGTTTTGTTCAGTTCTTTCATGAATTTGGTTGTGTTTTCCTCTAATTTTTTAAGGGACTTTTGTGTTTCTTCTTTAAGGGCTTCTAACTTTTTGCCTGTGTTCTCCTGTATTTCTTTAAGGGAGTTATTTTTGTCCTTCTTAATGTCCTCTCTCATCATTATGAGGTGTAGTTTTTAAATCAGATTCTTACTTTTATGGTGCCTTCTTGTATCTAGGGTTTGCTGTGGTGGGAGAACTAGATTCTCATGATGCCAAGTATCCTCGGTTTCTGTGGTTTCTGTTGTTTATGTTCTTTCCCTTGACTCTTGCTAAATGGTTATCTCTGGTTTTAGCTGGTCTTGCTATCTCTGACTCTGGCATATCCCTCTTGCAAGCCTGGGTGTTAGTGCTCCTGAGACACCAGATCTCCTCGGGAGGAATTTAGGTATGGAAAGCTATGGCACAAGGTTAGCTCCAGAGTGCTGACAGAAACCCGAAGGATCCTGTTCCTTGCTGTTCCTTGGTTCCTGTGTCCTGATGGCTCTGAATAGGTCCATCTTGGCCCAGGAATTTGAAAAGAAGTGGTGGTCTTCCCTGTGCTTACAGGTGTGTTGGCACTCCTGGGAAATTACCTCTCTCCTGACTGTATTTGGGTATTGATCGCCATAGCACAGGATCAGCTCTGGACACAGACAGAAATTGGAAAGGAACCTGTTCCAGGCTGCTCCTCTGTTTCTGTGTCCTGAGGGTTCTGGCTGGGTCCTTCTGAGCAGAAGTGGTTTTCTTACCTGTGCACACAGGGGTGCCAGTACTCTTGGGTGACCAGGTCTCTCCCAGCTGTATTTTGGTATAGAGAGCTATAGCACAGGATCAGGTGGCACAAGATCAGCTCTGGATGCAAAGGGAAGCTAGAAGGATTCTGTCCCAGTCCACTCCTCAAGGCTTGTGTCCTGAGGGCTCTGGGTCTGTCCCTCTGAGCAGAAGTGGTGGTCTTACCTGTACTCACAGGTGTCTCAACACTCCTTGGAGCTCAGCTCTTTCCTAGCAGCATTTGGGTATTGAAAGTTATATCACAGGATCAACTATGTATGTTCAGGTTAAAATGGTTAAAAGTGAGAAATATAATTTTTTGCTAATTTTTTTCTAATAAAAAGATGATAAAATATTTTAGTACTTATATTTTATATTCAGTTTTTTACATTGAAATTAAAATGTAGTAGTAAAGTTAAGCCAATCTGATATCATTTAAAACTAAAAAAAATCAAATTGACTTTTTACATACTAGTAAGTAATTAGAATTTAAATTCTCAAACTTCTTTCAGATACACTGCAACAAAATGAGGCAGAAGAATTATGTAGTCATGTGAAAGGAAAAAAATTCCCTATCCAACCTCGGCCTTGTGAAGGTTTTGTGCCCCAATGTAGGGGAATGCCAGGGCCAATAAGTCGGAGAGGGTGGGGGGACAGGCATTGGGAGGGGGGAGGCAAAAGGGGTTTGTTCTTGTTTTTGTTTGTTTGTTTGTTTGTTTGTTTGTTTTGGAGGAGAAAATGGGAAGGGGAAAATGTATGTGTAAATAAAGAAAATACAAAAAAAAAAAAAATGTGACTAGCCTGTGTTGTAAAGTGTAAAGTGTAACCAGCTCACGTTGTAAGCTGTATAACCCTTTTCTGAAAATGGTATAAATACCCAAAGCTTTGTTTCCTCTGGGTCCTCTGTTCCCGATTACGGAGTGACCCTGGTATACCAGTTTCAATTAATAAATTAATCTCATGCTTTAAAAAAAAAAAAATTCCCTATCCACAATTTTGTCATATTTCTGTGCATGAATGTATAAAATGTTGAGAATGACAAAATCAATATTCCTAATAAGGAAATAATAGTTATTTTCCTGTATCTCATTCCAGAGTACTAAAAGTTACATATGATCTATGCATACATGGTGAAGTAATGTTTGTAACAGTCCTCTCTCTTCTGAAATTGTAACAAGTAGTTTAATAAAACCAAGCTCTCAGTTAACTTTCTCTTTCTGTGCAAAAAACACCCTTACCTTCTTTCAGTTTCTGCCCCATATTCTGCTTCTGCAACTCCTTCCATGGGTATATTATTCCCCCTTCTAAGAAGAAATGAAGTGTTCACACTTTGGTCTTCCTTCTTCTTGAGTTTCTTGTGGTTTGTGGATTGTATTTTGGGTATTCAGAGCTTCTGGGCTAATATCCACTTATCAGAGAGTGCATACCATGTGTGTTCTTTTGTGACTGGGTTACCTCACTCAGGATGATATTCTCGAGATACATCCATTTCCCTATGAATTTCATAAATTCATTGTTTTTAATAGTTGAATAGTGTTCCACAGTGTAAATGTACCACATTTTCTGTATTAATTCTTCTGTTGAGGGACATATGAGTTGTTTCCAGTTTCTGGCTATTATAAATAAAGCTGCTATGAACATAGTGGAACGTGTATCCTTATTACATGTTGGAGCATCTGGAAGGACAATCCAGAGACTGCTCCATCAGGGAATCCTTCCCATATTCAATCATCAAACCCAGACACTATTTTGGATGCCAGCAAGTGCTTGCTGACAGGAGCCTGATATAGCTGTCTCCTGAGAGGCTCTGCAAGTGCCCGAGTAATACAGAAGTAGAAGCTCAGAGCCATCGATTGGACTGAGCACAGGGTCCCTAATGAAGGTGTTAGAGAAAGGACCTAAGGAGCTGAAGGGTTTGCAGCCCCTTAGGACAAACAACAATATGAACTAACTAGTAACCTCAGAGCTCCCATGGACTAAACCACCAACCAAAGAGTACACATGGTGGGACTACATGGCTCCAGCAGCATATGTAGAGCAGAGGATGGCCTTTTTTGTCATCAGTAGGAGGAGAGGCCCTTGGTCCTGTGAAGGTTCTATGCCCCAGTGTAGGGGAATGCCAGGGCCAGAAAGTGTAAGAGGGTGGGTTGGTGAGCAAGCAGAGGGGGGAGGAAACAGTTTTTTTTTTCCTTGAGGGGAAACTGGGGAAGGAGATATCATTGAAATTTAATAAAGAAAATATCTAGTTGAAAAAAAAAACACCCTTACCAAAACAAAATTTGAGAAGAAAGTAGTTATTTAGCATGCAAGTCCTAATCACATGTCGTCATTGAGAAAAGTCAATATAGGAACTCAGAATGTAGAAGGAGCCTCAAGGCATGAAATGAAGAAGCGGAAGCACATAAGAACCCTGCTTACTGGTTTGTTATCCTGTGTCTGTTCAGTTGTTTTTGTTGTTGTTGTTAATATCTATATCGATATCTGCAATAACTGCCTGCCCAGGGATAGTATCACCCAGAATGGGGTGAGCCTTCTAACATCAGTTGTTAATCAAGAAAATTCTCCACAAACTTGCCTAGAAGCAAATTTCAACTGAGGTTACCTGTTTCTAATTGACTCAAACTTTTGTAAAATTAGAAAACAACAACAACAAATTTTAAAAAATCTAACAAGTACAACCAATTTAGAAGCCAATTTGGGATAAGTAAGTGATAAGAAATGAGAGATAAGTAAAGCTAACTAACACATAATTTTGTTAAAATTATTTATTGTTTTAATTTTTTAACCTAGTTGTAAATTACATCTTTTGAGAAATTTGAATTTCAAAACCCACAGAATCTCCCTCTCTCTCTCTCTCTCTCTCTCTCTCTCTCTCTCTCTCTCTTTCTCTCTCTCATATATACGCATACATTCTGTCTCATGGTCTCTCTCTCTGACACATCACATTTAACATTTTGATGGTTTATGTGTGCTCAACCCATAGAGTTGTATTATTAAAAGATATGGCCCTGTTGGAGTAGAGAATAGGTGTGTCACTGTGGTTGTGGGCTTTAAGAGCCTCATCCTAGCTGACTAGAAGCCATTATTCTGCTAGAAGTCTTTAGATGAAGATATAGAACTCTCAGCTCCTCCTGCACCATGCCTGGCTGGATGCTGCCATGTTCCTACCTTGATGAAAATAGACTGAAACTTCAAATTTAAGAGCTCTCTCTCTCTCTCTCTCTCTCTCTCTCTCTCTCTCTCTCTCTCTCTCTCTGGTGTGTGTGTGTGTGTGTGTGTGTGTGTGTGTGTGTGTCTGAGAACGCATTGAGTATGCACAAGTTCACATACACACTAAAGTAGAGTCTCTTTCCTATGCTGTTCTCATGACAGTATCCTATCTCTGACTCGTTCTCTCAAATATTTCTCTGATGTGTCACTTTGTCTGCCTCTCAATTGGACCAAACTTTCAAACATGTCTGTATCCTTCTACAAACTAATTTTACCTATATTTTTCATGGGATTAAAGGTGTGTATTAAGGGCATGTCTATGTTCCAGCCAGAGGGATTAAAGATATTTCATTCTAATTGGGTCACAGAGACCTAAAAGAGTTTTGGATGTGATCCCTTGCCAAAGGAAACATTGTCCTGGATTAAAATTTCTGTTTTTACCTTTATTACTACTACTGGAGTTATATCAGATATTCTCAAGTTTTAGTTATTTTATTTATGTGAATCTGTAGATTTATAAGCCCCTATTTTATTCAATGGGTTAAAATTATTGTAAGAAGTTTGCTTAGGTTCTCAAGTTATCTCAAGAATAAAAAATGTAGGCCTATCAGAATATCCTTTTATAGGAGTCTATTGTTTTTTTCTCAAAAAATTTTCTCAGGCTGATAGGATATTAAAGCCAGTAAAAGCTTTTGTCATGCAAGACAGGCAGTCTGAGTTTGAGCTTCTGATACGACTGTAGAGGGAGAGAAGAGATTCCTCAAAGTTGTTCCTTGAGTTTTAGTCTGTGCTGTTATGCACATGCTCATATAAAATAACAGTAACAGTGATAATAACAATGAGAGCAATCAATTTTAACACATTACCAAGTTAACTTCTCTAGATATATAATCAAATATTTTTTTTTCTTTTTGTAGGCTTTAGAATTCAAGGCCCAACCTATTTAATATAACCTTTGTATTAAGTTATTACTTCTATTTTGGCTAGTGGAATGAGAGACTAATGCAGGCCAAAGCATTGATTTTTTTCTTGAAATTTCTCCAAAATTTTAAATTATAAGCTCATAATTGTAAGCTATACTTTAGTGACCATTTCCATATTGTAGCATCTTTCTGTGAAAATGGTATGCAAAAATCTCATTGTTAATATACAGTTTTTCACTTGATCTATCACATACTGAGTTTTATTTATCCATAGACAATCCACCTCCCACCAGGTACTATCTTACTCTGTTCAGGATATGTCATATCCATACCAGGAAACTATTTTTATTTGGATTCCTTCCTCAGTATATTAGGCATATAACTATTTTATCTATGCCTTCACATGCTCTGACCAAGTTACAAAATGACCCAAGCTGATGAGACCTTATGTCCTCCATCTCCTCCTTCTGAAACAGATGCACAGCTGTCCCATATAATAACTTAGGTTTGAATTTCTAGGAAGGAAAAATAAAGGAGTACAAGTGAAGGAAAGGAAGGAGAAAAGATGGGAAGTTATCACTATTCTGAGTTCAGTATCAGCTAATGATAGAATGCACTTCGAATGTGCAGTATATTAACCATGTGTCTTACATGGACAATACCAAGTTTATTGTTTATTAATTTTATTTTTTTTACAGTCCACTCTTTACACTCCTCCTAATCTGCCCTCCCACATTTCTTCATCCCATTCATCTCCCACTTTGTCTCCAAGATAATGTCTCCATGCCCCCACCAAGTTTATTTTTTATGTGTAAGATATCTACTACCACTACCACTCATACCACATAAATTCTATGTGTGTCTTTTCAGTATATATCTCATAAATACCACCATATCTCATTAGCTTATGTTGTGTGATAAAACAACACATCCTGGGAAGATATAGCATGTATACTTACCCAGTACAAAAAGTCCACAATAGATCAAAGTGTGGATACCAACAAAATACATCTTAGTGAGTCAATTAGTTTAATTGTGGTAACTTAAAGGATATTAGATGAGGGCTTACTTACAGGGGTAGCAACGGATAAAATACAGCTGCATAACCAAGGCCCATTCTAGCATGGGATAAAGCTCACAAAAATGGGGAAGCTGGGCATGTACCACACAGCCAGAAGGCAGTGTTACAGATAGCAGGGTTTGCTTTCCAAGTAACTGCTTTAAACATCTTCTAGACAACTTGGCTTGTTTCTGCTTTTTCTAGCTAGCTGATCTGATCTAAGAGTCTTCTTTACAGTTTTTCTTGTCCAAAAGTCTCCTTTGTCGCTAGGCAATTCTGGGTATTTTTGCAGCTTTTTTGTTTACCCTGGGAGGAAAGCTCTTAGTGACTCTGGACAGTCTGAGGGACTCTCTGAAGCTATTTTCAGTTGTTTACCTCTCTGCTTAAAGAGATTCCCTGCAGTATTGGATGTTTCAAGTGAGGAAACTGTGACACAACAACTTGCTTTGTAGAACTTAGAACTGCTTTTTTAAACTTTAAAGTTAATGCATGAAACGTTCTGTTTATGATGCTTAATGAGAATGTCTGGCTTGTCAGATTCACAAAGAAGGTAATTGAACTAATTCTGCAAAGGTGAAAGGAAGACTGGGGTTTCCAGGATGAGAAATATTAATCTGTGTCCTGGTCAATGCAGTGCAAAATTTTAGAGATTCTGCAAGACATGTCAAACAGGGATGATGGAAGTATGTAGGTCATTATTCAGAATCAATTTTAATAAGACTCCAGATGGACTTGGTGTTAGAAGATAATTACCACCCACCTAAAAGATCAGCTACACTTCTCTTTACTCCAGATCCAGGAGTGTTGAATTTCAGTAATACAGTATTTATGGAGTAGTCTACTTCTTTCTGAATAATCATTTAGTGTAAAAATCAAAAAATATGCTAAAGAGAAAGTACAGCAATATAATAAATAGTAAATCTTTTGTACAGGTTGGACTACCCACAATCAACAAAGAAAAGAAAATTATTTCTCCATCTGAATTAGATCCAGATCTATAGTTATTTTAAGTTATTAAAATAAATTGCTTTTTGTACTTTGTAATTTCAACTAAAAGTCTTAAAACTAATTATCTGTCTGGAATTATTTAAAGTAATGTCTTGATGACACGCTGCACCTCAGGTACCATAGTTAGTACATCACATAAGAACATAATTGTGTAATTAAAAATTCATTTATCATTCCTCTTATCAAATAATATGCTCCTCTACAACTTAGAAGTGCATATTGATAACATAGTACAATTTTTAGTAGAAGAAAAAAGTGAAATCTAGTTAAAAGTTATTAGAATAATGAAAAATAATCATTGGTTTCTCTTATCTAGTAGACATAAAATAGGTTTGGAGAAATGGAGAAATACATATGAGGGGAGAGGGGCTCAGGGTATATACCTGTCTGAGGAACTATTTTCTTTCCTTTTTTTTTTTTTCTTCCAAATAAATATTATTCTTTAACTTTTTTTTTTTTATTCATTTTCTTTTTTTTTTTTTTTTTTACATTTCAGTCATTATCCCCTTCCTGGTCCACCCTCTGCCTGTTGTTCCTCATCCCACACCTCCTTCCACCTGACCACCTCTCCCCACCCCCCCACACCCCCCACCCCCTGTCTTCATGAGGTTGCCCTCACTCTACCCCCATACCCACCTCACCAGATCTCCCTACTCCCTGGCTCCTCAAGTCTTTAAGGATTAGGTGAATCTTCTGTCTTTGAGGTCATAACAGGCAGTCCTTTTTTGTATATGTGTTAGGGTCCTCATATCAGCTGGTGTATGGTATCTGGTTGGTGTCTCAGTGTCTAAGAGACCTCGGGGGTCCATGTTAATCAAGACTACTGGTCTTCCTACGGGGTCACACTACTCCTCAGCTTCTTCCAGCTTTTCTCTAATTCAACCACAGGGGTCCCTGTCTTCTGTACATTGGTTGGGTATAAGTATCTGCATCTGACTCTTTTAGCTGCCTGTTAGCCCTCTCAGCGGGTAGCCATGCTGTCTATAACCACATCATAGCACTAGTAATAGTGTAAGGCCTGCGCTTGAGCTGGATTTCAATTTGGGCCAGTCACTGGATCTCCTTTTCCTCAGTCTCCTCTCCATATTTGACCCTATAGTTCTTTCAGACAGGAACAATTCTGTGTCAGAGTTTTTGACTGTGGAATGTGACAAGCTTTTTCCTTCACTTGATGATCTGTCTTTCTACTGGAGATGGACTCTACAAGTAACCTCTCCTCACTGTAGGGCCCTCCCTTTGGGTCCAGAGAGTTTTTCACCTACCAGGTATCTTGTCCTCTCTAGAGTGTCCCCCAGCCTCATATCTCCCAATGTTGCCAGTTTTCATTCTCTCTGCTGGCCCTCAGGGCTTCAGTCCTGTTCCCCTGCCCTCCAATACCTCATCATGTTCCATTTTCCCCCACCCATCCCCTCTCGTTCCCATGTGCCTTCCTGAGATGCTGTGGGAAAAGTCATACTTTTCTTTAATTCTGTGATTCTTAGTATTCAAACATGTAGCTATGGATTGCCCCAAATTCATGAGTATATGAGCAAAAAAAAAATTGAGTACTCAGTGAATTATAAGATAAAGGAGTTATAGAAGTTCTGATGGCAGTGAGAAATACGGTAGATCAAGAGACATTTTTAATTTTAAAGAAGTGGAGGTCAAAATAATCAAAATATTCTTTATGAATTTATGAAATTATCAAATACTAGTAAAAATTATATTAAAAAGTAAATTGTAATATAGAGATTTTGTGAGTTGCCTAGCCAGATCTGTAAAAATTGACAGCACCAAATGACATGACAACAGGAAAGGGCAAGTAACACAGAGTCTTGCTCCTAGGTGAATAATTATAGGCAATTAATAACTACTGAGAGAAGGAGAATAAGTTTGCTGCAGGGAATGGAGATAAGTATTCCAATCACAATGATCTATGAGATTTATTGGACATTCTCATATTCATATGTGTATATACACATACACACATATATGTATATATAATATTTATATTGTTATATGTAATATATCATAACACATATATATCATCTATCATGTATCATATTACAAATTATATAATTCGGATTATAAAAATGATTCTCAAATTATAATCAGTCAGAAACAAAACCCATTAAAAGTTGGAATAAGAAAAAGAAGAGAAGGTAGGGGGAAATTATGTAAATGTAATTTTATATATGAAAAGTTCAAAAAAACAAAATTTAAGTATTATGTGTCCTCACAACTATCAACAAAAGTTGAGGCTGTCAAAGAGCTCTCAATTGCTAACTTATCATCAAGTTGATAGAAATATCTTATTGTGGCACTATTTCACTGCGTGAAGTACATAGAGCTAACATATTCAAAGTAAAGGTTGACAATTCCTTTACAAATCTAAGCGTTAGTTTCTATTTTGTGCAATTAATCATTTGAATTTTTCTTTTTACATTTAATAGCTAAAGGTTGTTTGAAAAATTACATAAAGGAACTAGCAAGATAGTTCAGAATGCAAAGGTGCCTGCTACTGTGCCTCATGACCTGTTCAGTTCCTGAGATATACAGTGCAAAAGGACAGAAATCACCTCAGCAATTTGCTCTCTGACCTCCACATCAGTGTCATGCATACAGATGTACACACACAAAACTAAATTAAAATATCAGAAATGCATGTTGTATTGTCACTGAACCATTCCACAGTGTACACATATTGCTTCATATCAAAGGTAGACATGGTAAATAGAAATCATTTCCCTTTAAAATTTAAAAATAAACCAAACTTTCCATGTCAAGAGATGGTTCAATGGCTGTTCCTTGCCTCAGCCTTTAGAGGAATGGTATCAAGTATTTTGATAAAGGTCAGAGACTGATAATTCTTGGATTGTGCTTTAGTAAGCACTAGTTGCCTTTCCTCTTAACTATTCCATGCTTTAATAAATGCTGGTTCCTTACTCTGTAATTCTCTCTTACTATTTTGTGCTAATAAGTGTTCTTTTTCTTTTCTTTCTCCCTCAAGGACCTGTTGCTGGCCAGCTGAGAAGCTTTGAGCTCATTAACTCTTTGTGAACCAAAGAAAAAAGAAAGTAAAAGAATTAAAACCTTTCATATAGGCAATATGCATACACACACACTCATACATATATATACTCTTTCTCAGCCTGATCACTTATCTCATCAACTTTACAAGTTTTCATGCAGAATTACATATATACACATATATTTATACACTCGTGAACAGATATATACATATATACATTTGGTAGGTGGGTCTCAGCCTCAAATGCCATACTCATGCACTTGGTGGGTAGATGGCAGAATCCTGGATCCCACACTTTAATCCTTTTATCTGGCCTTCTTATACAAAACTAAAACTAAGGTTCTTTAGAAAATAACCAGGTAGATGCAATGTTATATACAAGGGGAGTTACAGAAGGATGTTAGTAGTTAAGTTAAAAATAGTGTTTAACTCAAAAGCTCACTATAAGTTCAAAGTAACAGATTGACATGGCCTTACTTTATCATATTGCATATCTGTGGCTTCATGCTTGGGTCTGATCTAGAATGAATGTTTTTCCTTGATCATAAATTTGTCCCAACCTACTTTTCTTTTTCATGTAAATATGAAAGCTTATTGTATTTTTTATTATGTGGTCTTTACTTGCTATTCTATGAGAAGTGGGCACATTTTATTCTTGATTCTAACTTTATTATATCTGTCTGGCAAAACGACTGAAACCATCTCAAAATTTTCTTCCTAAAATTATTTGAATTGAATCAGGAATTTTATAAAATCACCATCAGAAAGTATTAAATCATCAATTACTCTATATAGCATCACTATATAGCATATTTTTCTTGGTCTACAGAAAATATGCTCAATAGGGTGGGCTAATGCCCAGGAATCATTAGACTATGTAATAATGACAGGAAAAGGCATATCAGCTCCAAGAAACAATCCTAAAATGAAGTCCCTTGGGACTTCACCTATTAGAGCTCACCCATTGTAGGCCATGCAAAAATGGTGGACCATCCCCAGGAAAGCCACCTACTAAAATTAGCCTTTCCTAGATCACTCCTGACAAATGGTAAAACCATTTTCAACATGCCTGACAACCCAAGTTTGATCCTCTGGACTCAAACAGCAGACTCCCATAAATTGTCATTTGAGTGCCACATACCAACTCTCATACATATTCACTCATGCCTACACATGCCTACACATAAACACATGCATATACTTATGGGCACACAAATTTTATTAGTTAATATATAGAGATATTGAATTTAATTGAAATTTATTTGTATTCTGTCCATATCTTTAAGTTCCTACAGAAATCAAAAAAATGATTGGACAATTTCTCTTTTGTGTATTGAAGAATAAAATGTGTATAAAAATACACATGCATGTATTTTTGTTTTTAACTGCATTAATAGAATATCAAAACTGGGATAATTTGTAAATAATGGAAATAATTTTTCATAATTCTGTCTAATGAGAATCCAAGATCAAGATGAAGTTCATATGCGGACAGAATGGATTGTCTAATAAAGAAGAAATTTTCCAAAGTATACACTTTAAAATCCCAACTGTACTCGTCTCTGCTTCAGTCTCCCACTATGGGAGTACAGAACATTCACTATGGGAGTACAGAACATTTTTCTCCATGATTCTTGAGGTCAAGATATTACATTGAAAAAAGAGGGTAAAAACCCTTCCAGACCATTGTGAGAAATTTATTTCAGTCATGTTATAGTGACTCAATCATTGTATTTTCCTGTCACAGAGCACAAAGAAAGTTCCAATTAGCTTCATACTTAGAATGTTCGAAGATCATTAAACTTCAGTACAAAAGCTTTTGAGAGTTTGAATTTCGTCATGTTTTATATGATATCAACTTTTTTAAAAAAAAAA
>JADRCD010158550.1:0-17547 GCA_019843815.1 Montemys delectorum
AAAATAAATAAATAAATCTTAAAAAAAAAAAAAAAAAAAAAAGAGTTCAGACTTCCTGTAATCAGACTTCCTGTAAAAGTAGGAAGCCCCAGCAGAGTGTCAGTAGCTGAGGGTGCGTCATATGCTTGTCTTGGGAAGAACACTGTAGCTACACCATATCAAGTGGTTGGGGGTGGAAGAACAAACCTGGAAGCAGGTTAACCAATGAGAAAACCCATGTAGAGAAGGGAGAGACTCTGATGTCCTGGACTAAAGGACTTGAATTTGAAGTCTTCAGTCTCTGCATTTGGACCTTGAACTCAGTCCTTTCTCAGAACCACAGAAAACCCTAAGAACCATTCATTCCACACCCTTATCAGGTACCAGAGTCCATACCCCAGATTCCACAAACACAATGAATGTACCGGACGGTACCGAAATGTAGAAGAAAGGCTGCCAAACAGGAACAGGTAAGCAGAGACTCAACCATATCCTTAATTGTCATACAAGATTCAAGAAGTCTAGAAAAATCAGTGGCTTGTCTTCCAGACAAGTCCTATTATCAAGCCTAAACAAAGGCCTGACAATAAGAAACAGTATACTGGCAGTGGGTCTCTGAAGAACGTGTCCTTACAGGGAAGAAAGGACATGTTCAAGAGTCCTTGTATTATAGAATTCTCCCTTCCCCTGGCCTTGAAGGATCTCCACTGTAATTTAACCCTGTGCACTAGGCAGAAAGAAAACATAAAAAGGCTTACCCCTTACTTAATGATCCCTCACAAGTGTTAACATGGTATTTTTAAACCTCACCCAAGTTCTAAGATGTGCCTTGCCAAGTCAGTGGGCTAGAGCTGAGCTCTTAAGGCCCCCACTGCAGTTGTTCACTTCACACAGCAAAAGGAAATATTCTATATTCTCCCTGAACCCTAGCCAGTTCACCAGAGTCAGTGGCCTGAGCAATTTTACTGCCAAAGCCCAACTTCCATCTCCTGGGAAATAAGGATATTTCCTGTCCCTAGGTTAGGTAAGGAGCAAAGGAGTCAATGAGAGTGTGAAGGCTAGGCCATAAGGAGGA
Source organism: Montemys delectorum (assembly GCA_019843815.1). Lineage (NCBI taxonomy): Eukaryota > Metazoa > Chordata > Mammalia > Rodentia > Muridae > Montemys > Montemys delectorum. The sequence continues at coordinate 1,055 of JADRCD010158550.1, forward strand.
AGATCACCCCAGCATCCTGACCCCCTGGGTCCTCATCCCTCCTCTACCTGCTTAGGTAGTAACAGAAGGAAATTCCTGTGCAGCCATAAAGAGACTTAACATTTTCCCTCCACTCTCAGAATGGAACCTGCTACTACTGTGACAGTCACTACCACTATCACCCTCACCACCGCCACCATCATCACCATCATCACCATCATCATCATCGTCTTCATCATGACCACCATCATCACCATCATCACATCATCACCATCATCACCATCACCATCATCATCATCATCATCATCATGACCACCACCACCACCATCATCACCATCACCACTACCATCATCAATGACTATAACACAGTAGGATCAAGAAAAATGGAACCAGGTTATTACCAAGGTTTTGTTTGGGTTGAAAGCCCAAATGTGTTTTATTTTAGCCATTATGATAGAACTAAGGCCCTGAGCTCATATACCCCTTAGACTTAAATTTCTTTAATACCATAAAATGAGGCTTTTTTTTTTTAATTTATCTAGAGGACATGTATGTCAAGACCTCTGAATAAAAAGTACAGCAGGACACACAACCCAGGAAAAAGGGCATGACAAAAGGAGAGCAAGGTGGCCCAGAAAGGTGGGTCAGTGGTTAAAGACACGTTGCTCACTGGGCAGTAGTGGCGCACGCCTTTAATCTCAGCACTTGGGAGGGAGAGGCAGGTGGATTTCTGAGTTCGAGGCCAGCCTGGTCTACAGAGTGAGTTCCAGGACAGCCAGGGCTACACAGAGAAACCCTGTCTCTAAAAAACCAAAAAACAAAACAAAACAAACAAAAAAGCACATTGCTCTTGCAAAGAATTCAAGTTAAATTCCCAGCTCCACGTTGGGCAGCTTACAACTGTCTGTAACTCAAACTCCAACGGATCCACACCTCTGGTTTCTGTGGACACCTGAACTCACATGTACATACCCGCACACAGACATGTAATTAAAAAAATAATAAATCGGGGCTGGCGAGAAGACTCAGCGGTTAAGAGCACTGACTGCTCTTCCGAAGGTCCTGAGTTCAAATCCCAGCAACCACATGGTGGCTCACAACCACCCGTAATGAGATCTGACGTCCTCTTCTGGTATGTCTGAAGACAGCTACAGTGTACTTACATATAATGAATAAATACATCTTTTAAAAAAATAATAATAAATCTCTTTTTAAGGAAACAGAGAAGAGTTGGCCAGTCTGCCAGTTGCGTCTGCTGATGTGGACACTCGAGCTGACAGAATCAGGAAGTCTTGTGCATTCCACATTCATGACCTTAAGGATGGGCAGTGCACAGCCTGCTGGCCTCCGTTCTCCATCTCTGCTAAAAGCGGTGGAAGCGACTAAGCTACATGTTCCCACCAGACAGGACATGGAGCTTTTTGCGGACAGGGTAGACGTCTCCCATGCTATCATGGGGCAGACATTGTCTGGGCTATGGATTCCAAGACTGCAGCATTCAAGCCTGCCTGGAATTCTGTGTCACAGGCCTCAGTCAGAAGAAAGCCACGTGTACTTTCCTTTCCTCTGGCCTTGAACACGCTGAGAGAGACAAGGGCCACCTGTGTGGAGCTTATGCCATTTAAAGCCAAATCTGATAAGTAGGAACATTTTGCAACGTTATTTGGGATTTTTTTTTTTTAACCTCTCCCAAGTTTTAAACAGACCCAAGAGGTCTCTGACACACACAGGTCTTATGCGTTTGCTAACAGGCATACAAGCTGGGCCAACTGAGGGTCTAAATGATATCTCAAGAAAAGAAATGAAGATAGGAAAATGTAAGTAAACAAACAAAAGGTTAAACATTATAGGCACCTCAGCAATTCGGGAGCAGACGCTTTCCAACTGCATACTCATAGGTGTGTACATGTACAAAATAGTTATGTCTTCAAAACGTACGTGGCTGGGGCCGAAAAGACGGCTCAGCAGTTCATGCATTTGTGGCTCTGGCAGGGGAATCCAGGTTCACACTCAGATTCAGTTCCCAGCCCCCACATGGTGGCTCACAAGCAGGCCCAGGGGACACAAAGGCCTCTTGTGACCTCTGTGGGCACCAGGCATGCACAAGGTGCACGTACATACGTGCAGGCAAAACACTCATACGCCTAAAATAGATAAGAGCTAAAAATAGACTTGTTCCTGTCATAGGAATCTATTCTAAGAAAATGATTATAAATGTAAATAATGATTAAGATGCAAAGAATCCCACACAAACCTTAGCTGTAACGGAAAATGTTGCTTGGGTTTCGGGGGAATGTGAAGTAGTCACTGATGTGACTTCATGGACATGGACCAGTGTTCAGGAGGGAACACCAAGTGCCTTGAAAGCTTACCAAGCACCTGTTCATAGCAGGTGGTGAGTGAACAGATATAGCAATGACTGACAGGGAAAATCCGACATTAAAGGAGTGTTCAGATAAGCCGTAACACTAAGGAGAGGTGTAAGGCATGCTGGGAGCAGGTGACAACTGGATTCAAGGAAGTTTGGAGGGACCGTCATGCAAGGCTCCACTAAGGCATGGATGCTTAAATCATAATGAAGGATAAAGGGGAGCTAGGCGGAATAGAAATGGGAAGGAGAAACATTCCAGATTAATAGCAATTTTTAAATATGTATTTATGAAAGTATGGCAATTCAAATATATATTGTGTTCAAAGATACTTTGTATATGTACATATCTATAAATAGGACATCTGAAAAAAACAGTTACCTGAATGCTATGGTGCATGCATTTATTTCTGTTTTGATTTTCCTTCGCCTTTTGCTTGTTCACATTTTCTGATTTTTCCTTCTGTCGTCAAGACATGTGAAAGGTATTCAGATTGATGAATAAAGGGCTGGAGGGTAGCCAGGTCACGCGAAGGGCTTGGACAGCCCAGAACATTAGAACTCCTTCCTCTTTTGATTCTCTTCCCCCTTCAGCCAAGATCAGTCCAAGAAGCATGTGTTCCCCTCAGCTGTTCTCTTTGCTAAGGCATCTCTGCTGCCCCACAGCTGTGCTCCTGCGAGCCAACACTTCATCATACCTCTAAGCGGACTCCTCTGTCAATACTGAACTTGCAAATCACGCGTACAAAGAGTGACTGGCGAGCTACAGACTGAAACGGTGGCTGAGTAACTATTAGAGACGAGATAAATTATTCTAAAATAACTAGGTTCAAGTGAAGGAAAGAGGGGAGAGGAATTAAAGTCCTTGCAGCTTGAGTCTGAGACCACTCTGAAGGGAGGGTGGCTCAAGATTCCCCAGGTGGTGAGCATGGCAGGTTTTTCCAGGCTGTATGGTAGGTAGAAAGTCTGTCCTGGCTCAAGGGAGATGAGGATGCCTGGTGTACTTGAGCAGGTACACAGCTCCAAGCTGAGACCACTGCGTCATGGGACGAGTCAGGGGATCTTTACAGCACAGTATCAAGGCCCTTCCAACAAGGTCACTTGTGCACTACAGTAGGGGAAAATTAGATTCTACTTGGTAAAAGTGTTTGCGTTCACTGCTCTCCACAGGCTCCTTCTCCAAACTTACTCATCTCTATTAAAGGCAGAGTGCACTCACCACAGACAAGACATGCCACCTAGGCTCCCAAAGCTCACAATCGAGCAGGGGAACCTTCATCTCCACATTAACAAAATACGTACATCCAGCTATGAGTATTTAAGACATGATGTCTTAGTTACAGACACCGTGACCAAAGCAACTCTTAATAAGGACAACAGTTCATTGGTGCTGGCTTATAGGTTCAGAGGTTCAGTCCATTATCATCAAGGTGAGAACATGGCAGCATCCAGGCAGGCATGGTGCAGGAGATGCTGAGATTCTACATCTTCATCTGAAGGCTACTAGCAGAAGACTGGCTTCCAGACAGCTAGGACTAGGGTATTAAAGCCCACACCCACAGTGACACACCTACTCCAACAAGGCCACACCTACTCCAACAAGGCCACACCTACTCCAACAAGGCCACACCTACTCCAACAAGGCCACACCTACTCCAACAAGGCCACACCTACTCCAACAAGGCCACGCCTCCAAATAGTGCCACTCCCTGGGCCAAGCATATTCAAACCATGACACATGTTGAATAACAAACAGGTCAAACAAGAGTCCCATCTTCACAAGAAATGAGGAGACAGGTTAAAAAGCAGACATCACAGAGTGCAGGTGCAGCATGAGAGCCAGCCCACAAGTGCTGTAGTCACAAGGGGATAGGCCAGAACGCAAGGGAATGGATACCACACTCAGAGCAGGCACAGGCCACTTAGGTGGCAGCACCTGGCAGGGACACCTGACCAGGCTTGGTGACTCAAGCCCAGATGGCATCCTCCAGCGGCTGTCATTAGGAGAGAGCGTTCCAAGCACGTGGTACAGAGCGATGCTGACCACGGAAAGCTCAGCGGATGGGTTTCAGGGAATCAGCCCAGGCATGACACACGTGAGATCCTTAGGCAAGGCGACGTCTTCCCTGAAAACCTGGCAATGGTGCTGCAGACATTGGTCATGGTACCATCCTCCATGTGTCTACGCCTTTACGGGTGTCCCTGGCTCCTGCCTGGGAGAAGTGGCCAGAGAAGGACAAGGTATAGTCCCTGTGGGAAAGTACTAGGCCAGGTGTCAAGAATCCAAGTCCTATTTGGTAGATATGTCTCCGTAATCAAGTTTCTTCTCCTTTCTCTGCCTCATCCCTCAGCAGGTCCAGTACATGGTCCAGAGGGCCACACCATTAACAAGCATCCCATGTGATTGTGATGGCGGAGCTTGACTAATGAACCCTTTGACCCTGTCTCTTTGTTCCCGGTCGGGGCCCATTTGGCCGGCTAAGGCTCCGGTTCCCTCCAGCTCTCCACAGCACAGAGCACAGAGCACAGATGACCCTCAGAACAGGTTGCATAGCTTTGCCTCTCCTCCTTCTCCCCCACCTCATGCGGCCGCCACGGCCACCCACGGTGTTCTCCCAGCGCCTCAGGTTGCTGTGCACCCTCGCCATACCTGTGAACATTGCACAGAAGTACGGGCTGCAGGCTGCCAGGACCACGCGGTGGGCCTCTACCTCCACGTCTTCTGCCACGATCATCACGTCACACAGCAGCCGCTTACTGTAAGACACCAATGAGGCGACAGAGTCATGGCATGGACACCACGCTCTCCCCCTCCCCCATCCCATCGGATCACACACTCCTGGCATGGAGGCGAAGGATGGACCCACTACTCTCTGTCTATTGAGCCCAAGGCTGCTTCGTTTGTCTTCAGGACCCTGATCCCCAAGTTCTGCAGCAGTGCAAAAGGATAGGGGTGTGAGCATGCCATCTGCAAGACTCGATCCCCCCAACCCCCCAGAGGCTCCATTACATATGCGACACTAGTCAGAAACAAGTCAGACTCCGGCGGCGTTTCTACCAGATTTAACGCCAGTCACCTAGAGACACCCTTACACACAGTGCTCCCAACGATCTTGTGCAAACTCCACCTGTTGTGATCGCGGAGAATCTTGCTGGGGCTGCGGCTCTGTGGCAGTGCACTTGCCTAGCATAAAGTCCTAAGTTCAATTTCACATACTGCTAAAAAAGGAAAGGAAAGGAAGCCACTGTGTGGGGCCAAGCACACAGCTCGTCGGGTAGAGCCCCCGCTCCTACATTTAAAAAGTCAGGTGCGACTCTGAGCGTGCCCGCAGCTCCAGAGCTTGTGAGGTGGGTGAAGAGAGTGAGACCACTAGGGCTTGATGGCTAGCAGTCTAACTCCAAATTCAATAAGAAACCCTGTCCCAGGAGAATACTACATCAGAGATTGGCAGTGTCATGGATTAAATAAACCATCTGATGTCCTCCTCTGACTTCTGAATAAAGCCTCGTATACTTATACACACACACACACACACACACACACACACACACACACGAACATACACAATCTTATGGGCTGAGGAATATGACTCAGTTGGGAAAGGACTTGCTATGAAAGCATGAGGGGACCTGAGTTCAATCCCCAAGAAACCACTTTTAAATATTTATTTATTTATTTATTTTATGTATAGGAGTACACTGTAGCTGTACAGGTGGATGTGAGCCTTTATGTGGTTGTTGAGAATTGAATTTAGGACCTCTGCTCACTCCGGCCAGCCCCACTCCCTCAGACCCTGCTCACTCTGGCCCAAAGATTTATTTATTATTATAAATAAGTACACTGTAGCTGTCTTCAAACACACCAGAAGAGGGCATCAGATCTTATGAGGGGTGGTTGTGAGACACCATTGGGTTGCTGGGATTGGAACTCAGGACCTTCGGAAGAGCAATCAGTGCTCTTACCCGCTGAGTCATCTCTCCAGCACAAGAAGCCACTTTTAAAAGCCAGGCACACCTCTTATCCCAGCACTAGGAAGGTAGAGACAAAAATATCCCTAGGCTTGCTGGCTGGCCTATCTAGTCCAATATACAAACTCTAAGTTCAATGAGAGACCTTGTCTCTAAAAATAAGACAATGCCAACATGCAAGGCATACCATGTCCATGGATGAAGGACTGGCACAGAATATGTGGGGTTAACCAACTGGATGTGAGGCCTGTACCACAAGAGTGAGTTCAGGCCTGGTGCTACAAACCTGGTCAAAAGCCCATGGCTCAGGAGGCCATAAGCTTGAGTAGGGAACCTACTATTATTGGCTTGCTAAATGGCATGAAGTTCCACAGCCTATATGCATACTTCTAACCACTGCTCAGCGCTACCATCAACTTTGACCAGAGAACCTTTTCACTACAATGGCAAGGACTTAATGCACAGACTCATAACTGGTCGTGGTGAGAGTAAGTGTCTACTGAGTGTTAAACCCCTAAAAGGGACATGTGTATCAATCCCTAACCCAAGGCTCAGGGAACGTCATAGAAAACAGGTGGAAAGGATCTAAGAGCCAGAGGCTGAGAGGCATGCTGTGAAATTCTGTCTTCAGGACACAGGCATGGCCTTCGCTCTCGTGAACTCTGCAGCTATGATTAGCCGCACAAGACTGAATCAGCAAGGTAAGTTGACACTCAGATGAGAAGTAGTTATCAGTCAAAAAGAAGAGGACAGAAAGGGGAGCTGGGGCATGTTGGGGTGTCAGGGAGTTGGGAAGAGAGTCTGCATGTACATATGATCAAGAAATATTGTTTGGCCGGGCAGTGGTGGCGCACGCTTTAATCCCAGCACTTGGGAGGCAGAGGCAGGTGGATTTCTGAGTTCGAGGCCAGCCTGGTCTACAGAGTGAGTTCCAGGACAGCTGGGACTATACAGAGAAACCCTGTCTCGAAAAACAAACAACAACAACAACAACAAAGAAACATTGTTTGAATGTATGAAATTATCAAAAAGTTAAAGATATTCTATTAAAAATGAGACGGAGAATGATTAAGGAAGATGCCCAACACTGAGCTCTTAGCCTCCATATGTATGTACACACATGAGACGATATACATGAGCCTCTACACACACACACACACACACACACACACACACACACACACACACACACCAGAACCTTCTCTCTGTTTACATGGCAGTCACCCCTACTTCACTGTGAACTTGGACAAGGAAGTAGCATATGCAATCTTGTTCCCTGGACACTATATACCTGTCACATAGTAGGCCCTGCATCTTTATAAACAAGTAAATGAAACGACTCAATCCACATTCGCTGACAGAATGGCTGACAGAGAACTGGGCTGGTTGGCATGGGCCTGTAATCCCAGCCTATTCAGAAGGCTGAGGCAGGAGGATCTCGAGGTTAAGGCCACAGGTTAGTGGTCTTGTGAGACCTAGTGAGACCATGTCTCCAAACAACAAGTAAAATAGGCCTTAGGGCAGTGGTTCGCAACCTGTGGGTCATGACTCCTTTGGCAAACCTCTATCTCCAAAAATATTTATATTACAATTCATAACAGTAGAAAAATACAGTTATGAAGTAGCAACCAAAACGATTTCATGTTTCACCACAACATGAGGAACTGTACTAAATGTATGCAGAGTCAGGAAGGTTGAGAACCACTGGCTTAGGGCAAAGGTCCATAGAGGGGTGCCTGCCTGGCATATTTAAGATTCTGAGTTCAGTCCCCAGCATCTCAAAAAAAAGAAAAAAAAATGGATATATGAGAACCTAATGGTGCTCCAAGACCATGCCAATCCAAGAACTTTTCCATCACCCTTCCAAGTCATTGGTGTAATATCACTTGTTGAGCTATCGATCTAGGCATTTCTCCCCCACACAACCTCTTTTAAGGCGCTCTACAACCGACTCACCCAAGTAAGGCTAATTATTATGCCTGCATCATTCAGTGAGGTAAATGAGGCCCAGAGAAATCAATATGTTTCTCAGAGGCACACAGGAAAGTGGAAATGGGATTTTAAAGCAAGTAACTTTAATCCCCAAGCCCCTGTCTATGGTACCCTGATCCCCACTAATCCTTAAAGCGCTAGCAACAGGAGCAGAGGCAATGAAGACAGGCGCCTCTCCACTGTGGTTTGATGGTAGTTTGGTCATGTCTGGTTTCTAGGTGAGGATGACGAAGTAAATGAGTGGCTGAGAGATGGAAGAGAAGTTTTACATCTGCTGCCTCTGGAGCAGCACATTTAGCCATTGTCAGCTAGCAATGCACTGTTTCAGTTGCTCCAGAGAAACTGAATCATAAATCCTGAGACAGCAGGATCTTCAGGTACCTTCAACAGCATTTGGCCTGTGACATCCAAAGAAAGGAAGAAACGTCCAAACCAAAAGGCCAAATCCTGAATGCAGGTCTCTAGACTGTAAATACAGTGTTTTCTTCAAAGTACCCAAGGCTTTATCACTAGCTGGCATTTAGTGTGAGAAAAAGCAAGGAATGGTAGGCCAGTGGTGGGACTTCTGAGAAGGATAAGACCTCTGGGAACTAAGTTGTCAAGACCATTAGAACTTCATTCTGCAGCAGAAGGCACTAACAGGAGCAGAACTGACTCTGCCCTAACTTGCCACAAGAACGTGAAGAGGTAAGTTCCTCCCATTTTTCTTGACTGCCTTACCTGGGACAAGCACTGTGAGTCCCAATTGTGAGGCCATAGTGAGACTCTTATCTAAAACAGGCTTTTTTTTTTTTTTTCAAATATCAAAAAGAGCAAGAAGAGGGCTGGAGAGATGGCTCATCGGTTAGGAGCACTGACTGCTCTTCCAGAGATCCTGAGTTCATTCCCAGCATCCACATGGTGGCTCACAACTATCTGTAATGGGATCTGATGCCCTCTTCTGGTGTGTCTGAAGACAGTGATTGTGTACTCACAAGTAATAAAAAATAAAAATAAAAGCAAAAACTCTCCACCAAAAAAAAGATACTAACATAAAAACAGGTATGGTAGGGGCTGGAGAGATGGCTCAGCGGGTAAGAGCACTGACTGCTCTTCCGAAGGTCCTGAGTTCAAATCCCAGCAACCACATGGTGGCTCACAACCACCCCTCATGAGATCTGGTATGTCTGAAGTCAACTACAGTGTATTTATATACAATAATAAATAAATCCTTGGGCCAGATCAAGCAGGGACTGAGTGAGCATGGCCAACTGGAGTGAGCGGGGTTGACCAGAGCGAACAGAAGTCCTAAAATTCAATTCCCAACAACCACATGAAGGCTCACAACCATCTGTACAGCTACAATGTACTCACATAAATAAAATAAATCTTAAAAAAAAAACAAAACAGGTATGGTGATGGTATTGCAATTGTCAACTTGATGAGACCTAAGATTACCTGGGAGATGGCTGTAGGCATGCCTAAGGGGAATTAACTTGATTAGGTTAATTGATATGAAAAAAAATCTGCCCACTGTGGGTGCCACCATTCCCTAGGTTGGGCTTCTGAACTACATAAAGAGGGAAAAGTGAGCTGAACACAAGCATTAGTTGCTCCCTGACACTTGACTGTAACTACAATGTAACTGTCTGCCTCAGGCTCCTGCAGCTGTGATCTCCCCAACACCGATACACTATAACCTCAGACTATGAACCCAAATAGGTGTTTTATCCTTTGAGTTGCTTTTGTCAGATTATTTTAATCACACCAACAGGAATACTAAGGTGGCTATGCAGATCAACCAAAAAGACTTAGAAGCCCATTAAAAAATGGGCTTTGTTCTTTTTTACTGTATTTTATGATACTTACAGTCAATTAACTTATGAGAGTGTGCATGTTTGTGTGTATGCACATGTGTGTAGAGGTGTACACTCACGTGTGTGCATGTGCATGTGGAGGCCTGAGGTGAACGCCAGCGGTCTTCTCTTGAATTGTATTACACATACTCATTTTTCTGGGGCAGGGAGCATGCCATGGCAAGCATGCCTTTCTGTGATGGTCAATCCTCTCCTTCCACCATCACAATCCTAGAGATCAAACCCAGGTCATCAAGTTTAGCAACCAACTAAGCCAACGTGAGAGCCCTCCACCTCATTTTTGAGACAGGGCCACTTACTGAAGCGGTAACTCACCCCAGCTGACGAGGCTGCCTTCTCCAGGGATCTCTATCTGCCAGTCTCCCCCATTCTGCCTCCACTCTCATCACCCTCAGCTGCTGTACCTGCCTTTTTCCTGAGGGCTGGTGTCTTAGTCAGGGTTTTTATTCTTGCATAAACATCATGACCAAGAAGCAAGTTGGGGAGGAAAGGGTTTATTCAGCTTACTTCCACATGGCTGTTGATCACCAGAGGAAGTTAGGACTGGAACTCAAGCAGGTCAGGAAGCAGGAGCTGATGCAGAGGCCATGGAGAGATGTTCCTTACTGGCTTGCTTCTCCTGGCTTGCTCAGCCCACTCTCTTATAGAACTCAAGACTTCCAGCCCAGGAATGGCACCACCCACAAGGGGCCGTACCCCCTTGATCACTAATTGAGAAAATGCCCCACAGCTAGATCTCATGGAGGCACTTCCCCAACTGAAGTTCACTTTTCTGTGATAACTCCAGCCTGTGTCAAGTTGACACTCAAAACTAGCCAGTACAATTGACCCCTTGTCAACTTGACACACAAACACATCACTATTAAGCCTCAACCCTTATGTTCTTATTTATCCCCAAGATTTAAAGTCTCACAGTCTTTATATATTAAAAGTTCAATCAATTTAAAATGTCTAATATCTTTTAAAATTCAAAGTCTCTTAACTGTGGGCTCCACTAAAATGTATTCTTCCTTCAAGAGGGAAAAATATCAGGGCACAGTCACAATCAAAAGCAAAACTAGTGTCTGGGATCCAACTCACGATCTTCTGGGCTCCTCTAAGGGCTTTGGTCACTTCTCCAACTCTGCCCTTTGTAACACACATCTTGTCTTCTGGGCTCCAGATGCCTGTACTTCACTGCTGCTGCTGTCCTTGGTGGTCATTCGTGGTACTGGCATCACTAAAACACGGTTTTTCACTGCAACTAGGCTTCACCAATAGCCTCTCATAGGCTCTCTTCATGGTGCCAAGCCTCAATTCCTTTGCATGATCCATTCAGTTTTGGGCCATCAATTGCAACTGAGGCTGCACCTTCATCAATGGCCTTCCATGGCCCCTCACTGTGCCAAGCCTCAGCTGCTCTTCATGACCCCTTCATGCTGTCAAAACCAGTACCACCTGGGTGACTCTTACACATTACCAAGTCCTGCTGCAGCACAAGGTACAACCTTGGCTATTTCTGGAACAGAGCCTCTTTGTGCTGTCAGAAAACACTTCCCAGAAGATGTTACCTCAATGATGCTGGTCTCTTCTTAATCATCGCTAATTTTTTAGCTCCAGCTAACCAGCATCAATAGTCTCAGTAATGTAAAGTTTTCACTTTAGTAGTTCTGGTATCTTGTTAATCACAGCTGATATTTCAGCCCCAGCTAACCAGAACCACAGAATCTTCACAATCAAAACAGCATAGCCCTGATAAGAGTCTTTAATCTTCCCTCTGAAATTTCACAAGCCAGGCCTCCATTTTTGCACTGTTCTCAACATGATTTTTCAAGCTCTCACAGACATTCCACATAGTTCTTAACAGTGACTCTTCTAGCTCAAAGTTCCAAAGTCCTTCCACAGTCCTCCCCAAAACATGGTCAGGTTGTCACAGGAATACCTCACTCCTGGTACCAATTTGTCTTAGTCAGGGTTTTTATTCCTGCACAAACATCATGACCAAGAAGCAAGTTGGGGAGGAAAGGGTTTATTCAGCTTACTTCCACATGGCTGTTGATCACCAGAGGAAGTCAGGACTGGAACTCAAGCAGGTCAGGAAGCAGGAGCTGACGCAGAGGCCATGGAGAGATGTTCCTTACTGGCTTGCTTCTCCTGGCTTGCTCAGCCCGCTCTCTTATAGAACTCAAGACTTCCAGCCCAGGGATGGCACCACCCACAAGTGGCCCTACCCTCTTGATCACTAATTGAGAAAATGCCCCACAGCTGGATCTCATGGAGGCACTTCCCCAACTGAAGTTCACTTTTCTGTGATAACTCCAGCCTGTGTCAAATTGACACTCAAAACTAGCCAGTACAGCTGGGGACCTGAACTTAGTTCCTTATGCCTGACAAGCACTTTGCCCTGTGAGCCACCTGCCCAGCCCCTAAACTTTTTATGAGTGTCCCATGACCTGTGAAGTAACACTCTTTTCAACAATTAGTGACAAGACACCTGGCTATGAGCATGTAGTTAGATTGCTGCCTCATGGCCTAACAAAATCACTCCAGAGGAAAGCAAGCCCTCGGCATACGACTCTGAAACCATGGCTTTGGATAAAGCAATGGCCTCCTAGCTATCACACCAAAAGTATAAATCACAAAAGAACAAAAGCTGCTAAATGAGATGCCCATGTTTAAAACATTTGCAGTTTAAAGGACATCATTTCTTAAAATGATTTTTTTTTTGGCAAAACATTTATATGAAAATTGGCATCTCTCTAGAATATAAAACCAAAACTCTAACTTACACCTGAATAATCAACAGAAAAATAACCTAATTTTAAAATGGAAGTAAGAGATTTCAAAACACATCTTTCAAAATATATCTTTCTAACTAAGACAGCGAAATGAATAATAATCACAGGAGACGATGCTCACAACTGTCAGAGAAATTCAAATGCATCAGACATTACCTTATGCCCACTGTGATATCTATGAACAAAATCACATTTAATAACAAATATCAGAGAGAAACTAGAGAAATTGGAAAAGAGCAATCCCATCACTGTGTCCCCCCACCCCTACGTCCTCGCTATATCCCCCAACCCCTAAATCCTCCCACCCCCACATCCCCCCATCCCTACATCCTCCCTACGTCTCCCCACCCCTACATTCCCCCACCCCTACGTCCTCCTACGTCCTCCCTACATCTCCCCACCTCTAGGTCCCCTCACCCCTATGACACCCCACCCCATGTCCTCCCACTCCTACATCCTCCCACCCCATATCCTACTCCTACCCCTATATATAACCAAGAAATGAAGGCACATGTAACACAGAGACATGTACCTGAGGATTAAGGGCAAGTGGTACTCACTATAGACAAAAATCTAATCTCTTACCTACCCAGGATGAAATACAAATTTCCAATTAAAAGGCTGATACAGTGCCATGTACTATATAGCACAGATGAACTACAAACGGTGACATAAGGCAGTGTAGTCACACACACACACACACACACACACACACACACCTGTAATCCTACCACTTAAGAAGATGGAGGCAGGGGGATCGGGAATTCAAATCTAGCCTGGACTACAAGAGTCAAAAACTCAAACAAGGGGCTGAAGAGATGGCTCAGCTGTTAAGAGCACTGACTGCTCTTCCAGAGGTCCTGAGTTCAAATCCCAGGAACCACATGGTAGCTCACAACCATCCATAATGAGATCTGACACCCTCTTCTGGAGTGTCTGAAGACAGCTACAGTGTACTTATATTTAATAAATTAATTTAATTAATTAATTAATCTCTTTTTTAAAAACTCAAACAAAGGACTGGAAGATGTCTTAGCTCATTAGGGGTTTGCCTTAGAAGCAGGCCCTCAATATCCAAAATCCACATTAAAAAAAAAAAAAAGTTAGGTGTGAGGACACACTTGTAATTCCAGGCAAACCACTAGGGCCTGCAGGCCATCTGGCCTAGCGTACTAGGTGACTTCAAGTCACTGAGAGACCCTGTCTCAAAACAATGGACCAACACTGATGTTATCTTTTGGCTCTAAATGCACACACAAGCATATGCACATGCACCTTACACATATGCATGCATACACACACACACACACACACACACACACACACACACACACACATGCATTCCAAAAGTAAAAAAAAAAAAGAAAGAAAGAAAGAAAGAAGGAAGGAAGGAAGGAAGGAAGGAAGAAAGAAAGAAAGAAAGAAAGAAAGAAAGAAAGAAAGAAAGAAAGAAAGAAAGATTAGTTGATAGGAAGCAGATACAAAAGAACACCCAGTGTGTGATTCTAAAATAACCAAGTGAATAAAGACAAGAGGCAGGCCAATGGTTGCTGGGGATAAAACAGGAAGAGCGACAAAAGGCAGCAGTTGCAGAAAGAGCAGGCAAGTCCCAAGTATACAGACTTTCTTTCGGGAAAGTTGAAACTATTAAAACAGACAGCAGCCAGTGACTTAAATTTCACAATTTAATCAGGGGAACTGCAGAGCACATTAGTCAGCTCCTCATACAGCTGCTACTGAAAGGAAAGTAGAGACAACCTGCTCAGGGGCGTCATTGCAAGTCGTGAGTTCGTAGTACCCGGCAACTGGAAAGAAGCTGGATCCGTAGGAATCAGGGGCTAAGCAAGACTGACAACCAGAGCTCAGCTCCACAGAGTCGTCCTCTGGTCTCCACAAACACACTGTAGCACAGGTGCCCAGGCCACCCCTCTCTCTCTCTCTGACACACATACACAACATGCAACACGTGCATGCACAAATAATAATTTTTTTTTAAAGAAGGTGTAGAACTGCTTGTAGCAGTGAGGTTGGCAGTGAAGACCAACAGGGGGCCAGGAGGCCACTCAGTAAAGTAATACATGCTTAGCAAGCACAAGGAAGCTTCAGGAGAGAGAGACGGAGACAGAGACAGAGACAGAAACAGAGTTACAGACATAGACATAGAGACAGGAAAGAGGAGAAAGAGGAGTGGGAGAGGGAGGGAACTGTAAACAATGGCTGCTTGCTCTGTCCTTCCTGCTCCCCCTCTTTTGGGCTCTGGAAAGGACTTGTCACCACCGCCTGCTGCTCTCCAGGTCAGGAGCCACAGCCACTAGAGGACTGCCACCCAAAAGCAGCACAGCCAGAACCAAGCACTGAAATGCGAAGGAGGGGTAGGGCTGAGTGGTTGCCATGCCAACAGCTCATTCTCTACCATAGAAGTAAAAAGAATAGGAAACTCGGGACTTGTGTGATTCATAAATTGCAAGGGGCCTGTGTGCTAGGACTGAAATAGCTCCAAAGTGAGGGCGGGGAGCCTGGAGACAGACACAAGGAGCCAGCCCAGACCCCCGGGGACTCTGGGGGAGTTCTGAGTCTCAGCAGAGCAAAATCTTCCTACATGCTCTCCAATAAATCCCATTAAAGTCACCCAGATCAATACTGCAGTCTCCCTTCTCCCTGCCTAACCTGTGCTACTCAGCTTTTTGAAAAGACAGCCTTCAACTGTCTTGGGACTTGGTATCGCCTTTCAGTACCACAAGAATGCAAGCTTCTCTGAGGGGCAAGGCTTTGATTCTCTTACCCACTCTGCCCCACATCTGCAACCGCACACAGTGGATACCATCACAGAAGGCTCAGGGGCCTCAACAGTAGCTAAGGCATCGTTACCATTCTCCTCCAGGCTGTTGAAATCTACTCTGTTTCTGGGAATTGATTCTATAGAAATAATCGCTATGGTGCACGCATATTAACAACTCTTAACAACCCAGCAAGGACAATAGTAAGATTAGCCTCCATTGATGCCTGACAAGAGCAAGGTCAGGGAGTTTAAGTTGCCCAGGGCCACATGGTTAGTATTAGTATGCGCTACAGCCCATACTGAAACCAGAGTCTTTGCTTGTGAGATGGATGCCCTGATGGGACGCTAACTTCTAGAAGTGGGTTTCACATGAGGCGTTAGGGAAGATCCATCAGCAAGAAGCTGGCTTTATTTTAAATAAGCCAAAGGTGGAATGCCATCTCCCCATCTGATCAACATTAGAGAATAGTAATGTAGGGGGGAAAATGTTCAACAATAGAACTAAGAGAGAAAAGTCAGATCTGAGACACGCTAAAGAGAAAGTGATTCCCCAAAGATCGATTCGTAGGTACCACTAACAAAATCATACGGGGCTTTAAAGAGATTCCCCCCTATTTTTATTTTATGTATATAAATAGGTGTTTGGACTGGCTGTGTGCCTGTGACCGTGTACATGCAGCGCCTGTGGAGGCCAGAAGAGAGCATCGGATGCCCTGGAACTGGAATCACAAATGGTTGTGAGCTGCCAGATAGGTGCTGGAAATTGAGCCCAC
>JADRCD010158551.1:830-19835 GCA_019843815.1 Montemys delectorum
CCTCAGACAAGACAAGCTCCCTCAGACAAGACAAGCTCCCTCAGACAAGACAAGCTCCCTCAGACAAGACAAACTCCCTCAGACAAGACAAGCTCCTCAGACAAGACAAGCTCCCTCAGACAAGACAAGCTCCCTCAGACATGACAAGCTCCCTCAGACAAGATAAACTCCCTTAGACAAGACAAGTTCCCTCAAACAAGACAACTTCCCCTTTAGACTCCCCAGATTTCCTTAGGCTCTTACAAGACACCCTCCTTCTCTCAGCAACTCCACCTCCATCTCTCCCTCATACAAGACAAGCTCCCTGAGGACCTGCTTTCTTTTCTAACCACACTGACTAGGAGCATTGCCTGCTAGTCCATTTACTCTGGAGCTCTTCAAGGAAGCCCCGATATTCTTGAATATACTAAATGACACCTGTTGCTTCTTAGGAGAAAGTCACACACCCAAGTCCTTACCAACAATTCCAAATGGAGGCCGGGGGCTGAGTTGTGCAAAGATAAAGAAGAGAGTCCTCACATAATATACAGCTTCTCTACAGGTGTGTGTGTGTGTGTGTGTGTGTGTGTGTGTGTGTGTGTGTGTGTTTTCTCTCTCTCCCATCCCACCTCCCTCATGGCCCGTCCCTTTCCTTCCCCTCCTCCCTCTTCTCTTTTAAATTTTTTTGCTACTGACCAGGTGTGCTAACACGTGTTTTTAATCTCAGCACCCGGGAGGTGAAGGCAGAGGCAAGCCGATCTCAAGTGAGTTCAAGGACAGCCTGATCTATGTAGTGAATTCTAGAACAGCCAGGACTAAGAAGTGAGACTGTCACCTAAGAATTTTGCTACTTGCTGGGCGGTGGTGGCTCACGCCTTTAATCCTAGCACTTGGGAGGTAGAGGCAGGCAGATTTCTGAGTTCGAGGCCAGCCTGGTCTACAGAGTGAGTTCCAGGACACTGTAAAGTATAAGAGGCCCCACAAAACAGCAGTGTGATTGACACCCAGTATTGGAGTGTGGTGCCCATCTCTGAAGCTCTCGTGTGGTCTACTCTCATCATTCTCAAAGGTAATCACCATTTCAAAGTTGTACTCATTTGGGGCCTTCAGTTTGGGGGGTGGCTGGAGGGATGGTTCAGTGGTTAACAGCACATGCTGCTCTTGCTGAAGGCTGCCGTTTGGTTCCCAGCACACATTAAATGGCTGACAACCACGTGTCAGTTCATCTCCTAAGGATGGATCTGATGCCCTCTTCTGGCTCATACACACATGCATACACACACACACACACACACACACACACACACACACACACACACGGAAAAATATTAAAAATGTATTTCTAATCCCTCAGTTTTCTTTATTACTTTATTGTGCTTGACTCCTTACACAACCTGCTGGATTTTGCAAGCAATTAAAGCTTACAGGACAAAAAGGGTCCCCTTTACCTTGACCAGTTTGCATACACCAGAACTTGAATTTTGTGAATATGTCTGTGTTAGTTAGGGTTTTACTGCTGTGAACAGACACCATGACCAATACAACTTTTGTAAAGACAACATTTAATTGGCTTACAGGTTCAGAGGTTCAGTCCATTATCATCAAGGTGGGAGCAGGGTGGCATCCAGCCCGGCATGGTGCTGGAGGAGCTGAGAGTTCAGATCTTCATCTGAAGGCTGCTAGGAGAAGTCTGGCTTCCAGGCAGCTCTCCATGTCTAGGTTTTAATTACTTAACAGAATGATTGATGTGAAGCCTTATGTAGGGGCGGACAGTTTCTCAAAAGAGAGCTGTATTATCCTTGTACATAAAGGAAAAAAACTTTGTTATCAATGATGAAATCCAAGGTTTCAAAGAAAAACTAGAATTTAGGATCTCTTGCATTCCCTCAACATCATCTTCATAGCTTCTAATATGTATACTATGGTCGGTTTTTTTCTTTCTTAATAATATCAGTATTTTTTTTCTTTAAAAGAGATCATTATTATATTGTAGAATATTAATAATATGATTTTGATGCCCATAATGAGATGTATTGGGTCCATAATTTGAGCTTCAGCTCATGTCGACAGCAAACAAGCTGGTTACCATGGATGCTCTCCTTCCCTCAGCAGCCCCGCCTCCATCTCTCCCTGAGTGACAGCTCTCTTTCCTGCTTACCAGTCAATCAAATGCCTTAAGATCTTTCATCTGGGAATTTCGTTTTACGAGGAAAAATCAATCAAGATACTCAACCCAGAAAAGCAAACCCGTGCATTCTTATATGCTTGTATTTAACAGATATGATATTTAGTGGATTTAAATTAAATTTTTCTTTTTTTAAAAGTATTTATTTATTTTTATTTCATGTATATGTGTACACACTGTAGCTGTATAGATAGTTGTGAGTTTTCATCTGGTTGTTGGGAATTGACTTTAGGACCTCTACTTGCTCCAGCTGGCCCCGCTCACTCTGGTAGATCCCGCTCATTCAGTCCTGCTTGATCCAGCCCAAAGATTTATTTATTATTATAAATAAGTACACTGTAGCTGTCTCGGATGCACCAGAAGAGGGCATCAGATCTCATTACAGGTGGTTGTGAGCCACCATGTCGTTGCTGGGATTTGAACTCAAGACCTTTGGAAGAGCAGTTGGTGCTCTTACCTGATGAGCCATCTCAAAAGCCCGAATTAAATTTTTCTAGCTCAAATTTTGCTATACATTAACAAAAAATGAGGTAAAATGACTCCCTAGTCCTCCTGTCTGTCACCATGCCTACTGTTGACAGCCTCACTATGTCCTCAGAGGCTCCATGGAGCATCTGTACTTGGACATCTCGCTGTTATCCTTATTTTAAACTGCTTTGATGAGTTCGATACTTTACAGCTATTCCAACAAACAAACTCTAGCTTTCTTTAGTGCCTCATGAATTTTAATTGCCAAGTAAGAGTTAAATAAGCAGAGGGGACAATAATTTACTAAAGAACATCTTATCATTAATAAAACCTTATTATGTTTGTAAGTCATGTCTACTTCCCCCATGCTCAGGAGGCTGAGGCAGGAGGATTGTAAGAAGAAGGGAGGGAGGGAAGGAGGGACAAAGACTGCAGCAGAGCTCCGTGGACATCAGATACTAGTTTACCTACTTAAACTGCACAGCACTTAATCTCTAGTACCCCCCAAAATCTGGCTATTGCTCTAATATATTCAGTTCCCCCCCCACACACTCTTTTCTTTTTTAAAAAGATTTATTTATTTATTTTATGTATATGAGCACACTGTAGCTGTCCTCAGACACACCAGAAGAGGGCATCCTATCCCATTACAGATGGTTGTGAGCCACCATGTAGTTGCTGGAAATTGAACTCAGGACCTCTGGAAGAGCAGTCAGTGCTCTTAACCACTGAGCCATCTCTCTAGTCAATGTTTTGTTGACTCTTCTGTTATAAAAGTGCTGAAGACAAAAACTGTTCTCCCCCCCCCCCCAACCCCAAACCCCTGTAGACTGAACTTAATAAGCCTCACACAGACTTTAGGGAAATCACAGCTTGGAAAATGCTTGTATCCATTACATGGGCTACTGAGAAACTGCAACAGAGCCAACTACCAGCCACAACCAGGAGAAAGCCACTGGGGGCTGCTGCCTCTCTCTACCAGAAGTTCTTTAGAACCCAGTGAGTAGAAGTCCCAATGACTACGTCCTGGATGCAGCTGAGTGTGGAATTTTCCCTGGCAGATGGGGCATAGGATATTCTACTGTGACCTTCTCCAATATTTCTTCCTATGCACTTCACAAGACCTTGTTTCAAAGCTCCTTCCCTATACCCAAGGACCTCATTAAGAAAAAACAACCCAAGGAAAGGAACCTCTTGTTGGCATTGGTGAGATATCCCTGTCGTCTTGAGGCTTGGGAAGCTGAGGCATGAGGGGGCAAGTTCCAATCCAACCTGGACTATAACAGAGCAAAACCCTACATAAGGAAGTGGGGGGAGGGGGATGGTGGAAAGAGACAGGGGAGAGGAATATTCCTTACCTAGACACTGAACCAGAAAAGAATCTGTGCATGTGTTCTGTGCTGGTTGTGGGTTTTGCTTTGTGTGTCACCTCGACGCAAGCCAAGGTTATCTGGGAAAGGGGAAACCTCAGTTGAGAAAATGCCTCCATCAGATTGTCTGGGGGTTCCTCCTCCTCCTCCTCCTCCTCCTCATCATCATCATCATCATCATTGATTGACTGATATGGGAGAGCCCAATATTTTGGGTAGTGCCACTACTGGTCAGGTGGTCCTGGGTGTTTTAAGATAGTAGGCTGAATAAGCCAGAAAGAGAAAGCCAGTATGCAGCGTTCCTCCATAACTTCTGCTTTAGTTCCTGCCTCCAGGTTCCTGCCTCTTGTCCCTGCCCTAACTTCTTTCATGATGGACTGTGGTGTGGAAGTGTAAGCCAAGAAAACTTCCCTCTCCAAGATGCTTTTGGCCATGGCGTTTGATCACAGCAAGAGAAATCTAATCAAGATACCTTCCTAAATCCCTCACCTCCCCCTTGACTACCACCAGGTCATACTCCTTTTCTACAAATGACAGAGCTCATCACACGAAGGGGTTCTTTTCCCAACGTTGGTTTGCTTTGTAAAGTTGATGTTCTTGTTGGATATGTGCACACAAGAAGAAAGAGAGAGGGCTGGAGAGATGGCTCAGTGGTTAAGAGCACTGCCTGCTCTCCCAGAGGTCCTGAGTTCAATTCCCAGCAACCACATGGTGGCTCACAGACATCTGTAAAGGGATCTGATGCCTTCTTCTGGTGTGTCTGGAAACAGCTACAGTGTACTCATACAAAAAATAAATCTTTAAAAAAAGAGAGAGAGAGAGAAAAAAGAAAGAAACATTATTTTTGCTGCAGCCTATATGTGTATTAGGCATCTGAAAAAAGAGGTCCCCAAGTCACCCCAAAGCCACTACTGGAAGGAAGATGACAGCGGGAACACTGGTCCAAGACTGAACGACACAATTTTGAGTTACACAAGTGTGTTTACTCATGGTTCCTTTTTATTCCAGGCATATTTCTTGGATAGCTACAGTCTCCATTGAACATGCTTTTTTTTTTTTTTTTTTTTTACAGCATGCTGGACTGAACCCAGGAACCTGCATGAGCCAGTCAAGGACTCTACAACAGAACTACATTCCAAGCCCTTGAATCAGCACTATTTTGATACTAAAATTAATTTTTAAAAAATGAAACCTAAAGCAGTTATATGTTCAAATGAAGTCATCCGAACTGATATTCTTACAATGTGTTTGTACCTCCCCCCCAAAACCATGATATAACAGGTTATATTTTAGGGGATACCCCTAACTCTGAACTACCCAACTGTTTGTGGAAGAAAGTCTGGAGCTGTTGCCATGCATCCACCTGGGCTATGGAGTGAGGCTTGGGCTCCCCTCCAAAGGTGATATTAGCACCCACCAAGAGGTGCATGCCAGCGCTGCACAGTGGGAAGTAAGGGGGCTCAATATAGTGCCCTGCTTCTGGGTAGCAGATGATCTGGGGCTTCTTCTTCCCATGGGCCTGCAGGCGTTTGGAGATCTCATTGGCATAGAACTCGCTCTTCCAGTTGTGGTCATCCTGACCAACGAGAAACAGGAAGTTCGTGTCAGACCTTTCCACGGGGATGAAGCTCTTCTGCTCTACCAGAGGGCTTTGCAAAGCATCTACAACATCCTTTAGGCCATCTTTGGTCATTTTGACCTGATTTCTCAGGATAGTCACAGGGGGTATAGTTTCATCCTTGTAGTAGATGGTGTTCCCAACAGCAGCCACGGAGCCATTGATGATCACAGCAGCCGTGATGCCCTTCAGGAAGGAGGCCATAGCAAGGCCAAGTTCACCCCCTTTGGAAATCCCAAGCAGCCCAATTCCTGGTCCTTTTACCTGAGTAAGAAACAAATGAAAAATGGTGGTTTAGTCCAGGACAGTATTGAACAGTGAGTAGGCCCAGCCAGAAAGCCAAATAGACCAGGGCCAACATCTGCATTCTATTTTCAAAACTACCATGGCAGGAACAAAGCTACTCTAAAACGACATTCACACTCCTCTCTTTGGTCAGTAGACTATTGAGACAACAGACCTAAGAAACTAAGGAAAACAAACACTCCTGCTGCCTGATGTGACCCTTCAATCTTGCCACACATCACTGGTGTTTTGCTTTTCACTTCTCCAAAGGACCTCCCCGACACACACCTCCTCAGCCTCTTGGGTCCTCCCGTGTATGCCCCTCCCTCCCTCAGCTCTCCATACTGCAGTGAGAAAACAGAAGCTCTAGCAGGAATGTCTCCCTCCCCAGTCCACCTGTTACCACGGTGGCTCACTCTCTCAGATGACCACATGATCTCAGCGGCCACCTTCGGGTTGTGTCCAGAGATGGCCTCCCACACTTACTTCCAGCCTCCTCTCCTATAAACTTCTCTCTGCTCGTCCTCCTCTGGTCCTCCCTGCTCTGGGCTCTTCTATTTACTCACAGCCTTGGGCCTCAAGCCATGCTAGGTTTTGTTCTCTGTCCTGGTTCCCTACAAAATCTGTGGGAAGATGCTGTCCTAGCTGGTTGTGTGTTAAATTGACACAAGCTAGAGTCATCAGAAGGAAGGAGCGTCTACTGAGAAAAAAAATCCCTCCATGAGACCCAGCTGTAAGATCTTTTCTTAATCAGTGGCCAATGGGGGAGGGCCCAGCCTATAGTGGGTGGTGCCATCCATGGCTGGTGGTCCTGGGTCCTATAAGAAAGCAGGCTGAACTAGCTATGAGGAGAAAACCAGCAAGCAGCAAGCCTTCATGGCCTCCGCATCAGCTCCTGCCCATAGGTTCCTGCTGTATTTGAGTTCCTGTCCTGACTTCTTTCAGTGATGAACAGCAGTGTGGAAGTGTCAGCTGAATAAACCCTTTCCTCCCCAACTTGCTTTTTCGTCATGATGTTTCGTCACAGCCATAGTAACCCTGACTAAGACAATGTTTGTTGTACTTCCCTTTGTCCATTCCCTGCTCAGCGCCTTCCGGGTGGTTTGGACTGGCACTGCTCACAAGGACTGCTCCTGTCCTGAGTCCCAGTGTCCTCTGAGCTATAAGCAAAAGGCCTTTTGGCTGACCTCTCATAGAAGCCAATCAGTCATCAATCTCTTTCTTTCTCTTCCTCCTCCCTCCTAGTCTCCCTCCCCGTGCGTCCCCTTCGTCAACAGTACCCTTGACCACTTTTAAAAGTTGCTCCTCATCAGAGTACAAATAACTTCACGATCAAATGATGTTTTAATTACCCTTCTATGAAAGCTTTGGTTCTCAACACAATGTAGACTTACCTGGGAAGGGGGTTTCAGTGAGGAGCCTAGGCTGGGTTAACCTAAAGACTTGCCTTTGAGGGAACTTTTTAATTTCACTGATTGAGGTGGGGAATATACACCATGAATGTAGGGGGCGCTATTTCTTGGGCCCTAGGCTGTATAAAACTGGAAGAGCTGAGTATTAGCACGCATGAATTCTTGGCTCTCCGATTCCGATCATGAATGTGACGTGATTCACATTCTGTGACTTCCTGGCTTTGATGGGGTATAAGCTGGAACCGTGAGTGAAAATAAGCCCTTTTGCCATAGGTTGCTTTTGTTGGGGGTATTTTCACCTTTAATCACAGCAACAAAAATGAAACTAGGATATGTACTTATCAAGGGAGAAAACAGAAGTGCCAAAGTCATAGAGTGGGAAATTGGCAAAATCAGACCTCAGACTTCTCTCTGGATGCATCCTGCACTGGCTCTGCTTCTGTAAGAGCCCCAATGCTTCTAGCCACGTCAACGTCTGATTATAAAATTATAAAATAAGCAAGGGTAGCCAGCCCAGCCTGTGCTATGCTGGGCCTAGAAAGCTCAGAGCACCCTGGTCTCCTGCTGTTGACTCTCAAGTCCCTCTTACATGGTTCACCCCGTGCTTCCATCTCAGCTCCAATAGAGATGAGGGGACATGGGGACATGGGGACACGGGTAACAGAGAGCTGCTGAGCATATCACTGAAAAAGCATTGGCTGGCCCATGGCCCTACCTTTTTCTTTCCCTTTACTTGTATCAAACCCAGGGATCTCAAATCTGCTTGGGCTCTTTGGGAAATAAAGAGAGCGAGGCTGTCATCAGTTTGCTCATTCTGTGAAATGAAGCATACACGTGAGGCTCTGAGAGGGGGGCCAATAAAACTTGAGGGGATCTCACCTCGGGGTGGCTATGCAGGTAGTTCATGGCTTCTTCAAAGTACTCTATGCGCATGGTTTCCATGCTCTTGGGGAGGTCGTCGTAGTTATAATAAGCTAAAGCCATGACAGCGAAACCCTTCCCAGCCAGCAGACTCGCCCGATACTCCAGAAGGCCACCTCCAACTCCAAAAAGGTCTAGGATTCCAGGAAAGGGCCCAGGTTCTGCAGAAAAAAAAGTCAAAACTATTACTAAGAGCTGTTTGCAACGGCATCAAAGGTGCTTCCTGCTTATGTGAGGAGGACAAGATTTTAAAGAGACAGTGAAATACGCTGAAAGAATTCCTGCCTTCAAGCATCTGGAGGGTAGCCTGGGCTAAATCTACATCCCCTTCTATTCCTGAAACCTCAAAGCTCCATAAGTGTTTACAAAGACATTAAAGGGACATTTAAGGGAAAAAAAAAATAGGTGCCTAGCATGTGTGACTCAAACACACACACACACAGACAAACAAACAGCCTTTATAACAACAACAATAAAAACACTGTCCTTTTTTGTCTCCCAAACCAGACAATGCCAGCTATCACCGAGGATGGGCAACAATCAGAACCATCACATGATGCTGGTGCAACACAAAACAGTGTACTGTGTAGAAACCCACAGGCGGTTGCTCACAAAGTCAAACTTACACATGACTTTATATATGGTTATATAAGCCAGTCATTTGACTCTGAAGTATGAATGAGAACTGAAACGAAACCTGTTTTCACACAAGAACTTGTATTCAAGTGTTCATAGCCGTGCTAGTCATAATCTCCACACTGCAAACAAACACAACATCCTTCAGCTGGTGAGTGAATGGATACAAACCGCACAACATCCATAGGACGGACGGTGCATTATGAAGAAACAGAAAGGCCTGATGGGTAGACGACCCCATGAATCTCAAATGCATTCTGCCAAGTGAACAGACAGAGACTCAAAAGGCTGCATGTTCATTCTGCATTTGTGTGTGTGTGTGTGTGTGTGTGTGTGTGTGTGTCTTAAATATTTCCACCATTTGTATAAGGGGGCTATCTTTCACATGTCCAAATTAAACAATAGCTCAATGTTATGGTTAATCATGCTTTCAAATTGATTGGATCTAGAATCAATAAGACACACCCTTGGGCATTTCCAGGATGAATGAAATGAGGATAAGAGACCCTCCTTCCAAGGTGGGCTGCACCTTCTGCTGGCAGTCCAGATGCCAAGCAGTCTGAGGGAAAGGTCTGGCTTGCCTGTGCTTTGTTTGCTGTCACCTTGGCTGACATTTGAAACCCAGACTCTTTGGCCTTCCAACCTGGCTCTCAAGGAATTCTACAGGCTTCCATGGTCACACTGGGATAGTGGAGGCATCCAGTGGGTGTGAGGAGCAATAACTATGTTCTCAGCCTCTCAAGGGCCAACGGCCATTATCAGAGTACATAGCCCATGGTTAATCTAATAAATCCCTTTGCACAATATATCTCCTGTCAATTCTAATCCTCTAGAGAGCCCTGACGTAGGCTCTCAGCAAACACTCCATTGGCACCATTTCTAGTGCCCCGCACCTTCTTCCACACCCTTGTGGGTTTTATGTGCTAGTGTCCCTTTGTATTGTCACCTCTTATATGTGTGCCTTACACTGTTCGTGTTTAGCTAACAAGGCACTTGCTGTCAAACCTGATGCCCTGAGTTCAATCCCCAGGACTCACATAGTGGAAGATGAGAACTCAAGTGAACTGTATCCTGACCTCCGCATATGTACCCCCACGGACACTAAATAAATAGCTATTTTAGCTTGCCTACTTCATGAATTTTATCTTAGTGACTTGAGACAGATGGAGGGGCAGTACACCTTTGTTGTGGGTATGGGCAGGTGATAAACATTGTTTGAGTCTGTTAAAATTGGTCTTACTATGAAGAAGTTCCTCAAGATTATTTTAGTATATGTGCTGCCAAAGCGAGCACTCAAGTTTATGTTGAGCAATATAAACTTGGTATTCTTCTCCTGGTGTCAAAGCTATCAGGGATAGGGAAATCTGATTCCCTAGTCAGCAGCTATTGAACTCTTTTTTGCAGTCTTGGCCACCATGAACAAAAGGAATAATGGTCTAACAGGTAGCCTACCCTTGCACCAGCACTGTCTTGAACACTCCATGATGACTATACAGACTGGCTGTGTGTCATGGCTCCTGAAGGTATAGCTGTGGTCAGGGCCCTTTGAAACAACTTGTACCAGACCTTTTCTTATAACCATTCCACTCCGGTATGTGTGTGTGTGTGTGTGTGTGTGTGTGTGTGTGTGTGTGTCTGGTTGGGGTGGGAGGCACTTCCCCTACTAGTCTGGTAGTTGTACCTGAAGGTCAATCTGTGTTTGGTCTAAAACACAAATCTCTGTAGTTGTGATTGGTGCTAAGAGGCCAGGTTGTAACTGATCAAACGAACTTTTAACTATGTAAGCAGGCTACTCAGCAAGTCCCCTGGAAGACACTCTTTTTAATGCTCCCCCAGCCCCAGGGCAGCAACATTAGGCAAAGGCTAATGCTCTTTTCTTGCCTGATCTCAATGTAGGCTAAGCTGGTAACAAAAACAACACAGAGCAGAGAGGCAGAAAAGGCAGAGCCGAGCGCTTAGCGGACCAAGCCCTGAAACGGCGAAGGTAGGCTGCTGCTCTGGCCCCTCAGCAGTCCTGTGTGGTGGTGTGCACCCAGCAGCCGGCACCCAGTTCCTGAATGGATATCTCAGCTTCCAAACAGTTGGCACAGGTGTCAGCCTGCAACTCCTCCTCTGAGCATAGTCCTGGTAAAGGGCAGGCTTCCCGGGTTGTCATGGCAACAGTCACTGGGCTGTGAAAGGGTTCAGGCAGCCGGGTGAAGAAGCAATGGAACAATTTAGAAGCAGCCTCCAGGGAAAGAAGAAAAGTGGCGATAAGGAGATGACAAGAGAGAGTAGTGAGCCAAGGCTAGAGAAGAATGAAAGCTTGAAGCTCCAGAGGACTGGTCACCAGAAGACTCCAGACAGCTGCCAATTCTAATGAGGGTCTTAGATTTAAGGATATAACATTGGCCAGAAGTGAAGGGACCTGATGCCCAAGACCTACAGGACAGTGACACTAGTGGATGCCACCAATTGCTGCTTCTGCCCACTGCTGTGGCTCGCAGCTAGTGAACACTAGGGAATGACCAACCATTGCAGAGCTTGCCTCCCTGTGATTTCAATTTAGGCTGAGCACAAGATTCAGGCAGCAGTGGATCAATTACTCCAACTTCTAGAGACATGACTGTTTATTCATAGCTCCAATACTGGGGGCGTTTGGACTATTTTCAAACAATATATTTTCTGGGGCAGACATGTCACCAAAGAGCAGAATTCATCTGCCTAGCTAAAAACTTAATCACTTCCCAGAATAACTGAAAGAACACTCCCACTCTCTAGCTGTGTATTGAATGACATTTCCTCCAAGCAATTGACATTAATTGGAAATGGCGGGCTTTGAAGGCTTTGTCACTCCTGAAGCTGCACAATATATCCTGTAGTTTATATTGCATGCTACTTTTGCCCTTGTCTTTGCTTCCTAACGAGGCAAAACAACAATCTCCCGTTGCTGGTCTACAGAAAAGGCCTCCCTCCTACGTTCATCTTAAAGTGCAATGGAAAGAAAAACCTTGATTTGAAAAGGGATTTTGCTGTGTTGACCAGACTGGCTTGGAGCGCTAAAGTCAAGGCAGCCTTTTGCTTTGGTGTCCCAACTTTCTGCACAGCTCAAAACAGATTAACATTGAAGAGAATATTTAAAGATAGCTATTGATTTGGAGATAAGAGGTTTTGGGTGTAGTTCTGTTTGTCCCAGAACACTCTTGGTAGCTGGCCTCGAACTAAGAGATCCGAAAGACTCCGCCTCCCAAGTGCTGGGATCAAAGCTGTCCACCAACCACACCGGGCTTATAACCTCTAGTTTTCATTTTATTGTTACAAGGGTCTTGCTCCTTTTCTTAAAGACTAAGGAAGTAACTTACCAGTGGAATTAGTCTTGTAATTTAGCAGCGGAACTGAAGAACCAGCTTCAGAGAAACAGCATCGCCATAACAGGCCTCTTCCAGTCCAGTCCTGTCTCCTTCCCACTGCGTCCTAGATCATTTGGAGCTACCCTTTTCTTCACTTAAAAATCACAGGAGAACTTTGAACAAAGGGAATGTGGAGGGCTGCTCACCTGGGGGCAGGAAGAGCGTGGCGCGCACCCGGCCCTCGCGCACGGGCACGCGCCGCACCCCGGCAGCCATGAAGTGACGCTCGTGCACCGCCCGCGCCAGCAGCCGCCCGCCGTCGGGCTCGTGTCCGTCCAGCACCTCCAGCTCCACCACGAAGGGCGTCTGCACGTCGCGCTTGACCAGGCGCCAGAAAGGCCGATCCGGCTCCATGGCCCAGAGCAGCCCCATGGGCTCGAGCCCCGCGAAGCTGCCGCCCAGCGCGGGCGCGCGCGCCAGGTCGAGCTCGCCGTGGGCGTCGGCGCGGTAGCGCGCGTGGGCTCGGAAGAGCGCGCCCTTCTCGTCGCGCAGGGCAGAGCGCAGCGTGACGGGCTGCTCGGGGGCCAGGCCGCGCACGGCGATGCTCAGCGGCTCGTCCCAGCAGCTGCGGCCCGCGGGCTCCAGGCTCAGTGTCGCCGCCATCTCTAGCCGGACTGCAAGAGGAAGGTGGACTGGACTCCTGGAGTAGTTTTGTAGTCGCGGGCGGGACCACTCGCTGCAGTCCCATTGGTTGGCCTCGGACAGACACATCCTAAGAGTTGTGAGACTTCTTTGTGCACATCCTGGTTTCTCAATTGAAAGGAAGAATGTTTGCTAAGAACAAAGACTCTGCCCGAGAATCCACAAAGTGTGTCTAAATCAAAGCACAACGATGGCAGCCAAAGCTGAAGAGAATAGAAGCTACAGTTCCTCATTGAAATTCAGATGGTTCCCAAGAAACGTTCTTGGCCGGGTTCCCTCTTAAGCCCCAGTCTCTATCTCTCTTTCCAGGACGGCTTAGTGTTTACGGAATCTAAACCGCTGCGTGCAGTTTGACTGTGCTTCTGGAATACTGAGACTTTTACAAAAGCACACAATTTTCTGGATGTGTTTCCCTTATCTGAAAGACCTGCTGGGGCTATTAAATAAGAAATGGATGCGCTGCTGATAGCCTGAGCTTCACCTGGGGAAGGTGGGGGAAGATTTCGAACAAAAAGAAACACCAATAGTATTTGTTGCAGAAACTGTGGCCTCCGACCTAAAGGGAAGAGGGCTTCCAGACCGGAACGGCAGCTTTCTGAGCCAGAGACAAGTGACCTCGGCTAGAATGTAGGCAGGTGTAGGTAGACGGAAGCCTCCTGACTTCACCTCCTGTGGTGGTGGCATCTTGCCAGTCAGTGCCTCTCCTTGGCTGAACCCAGCTCTGCAGCTCTAAAACCTACATGGAGAGAAACAAAGGTATGTTGGCGGAAAGAATCTGACAAACAGAAGTTCAATAAATATTTGCAAACTGCAAAAGAAGTTATCACGTTGGACCCCAGGTTCAGGTTTTAGTGACCTCTCTCCCCATTCCTGCAAATGAAGCAGCTGCTGCCGAGTACTTGGAATACCTATTTCTAAAAACAGTAGCCTCTCGTTTGGGAACGCTCGGCTTGAAAAACAACAAACAAACAAACAAACAAACAACAAAAACCTACCACCACCGCCACCAACGACAATCCCCAACCCCCAACACAGAAATTGAAATGTTCAGGCAGAATACAGAAAGGCAGACTCTCTTCCCCTCCCACGAGCCCCAGGTGGTGTGAAGAGACCTACCCATGACTCTCTAGGGCACTAGGGGAAAGAGCCCAAGGCAACAGCCTGAGACAGGCTATTGAAAGCAAGCTTACACTTTGAGGCTCTAATCCTAAAAGCTGGAACGTGGAGTTACTTCTCGGGGGCCCAGTGTCAAGAGCACAGTATCTATAAGGAGGTCAGCTGCCACTAAAGATTCTCCGTGCCCATGAGAGACGAGTAAAACTGTAGAAATTCCAGTGTTGTTCACCATCTAGAAGTAAGCTGTGCTCAATACCCAGATATGTGACATGTCTCCGGGATTAAACTGAAGCACCGTTTTCTGTCCCCTTTCAGGTAAGGATTTCATGGAAAAATAAAAATCCTTTCCCTGATCTAGCACTTAATTTCTCTGGCTATCCCAAATGAAGGACAATCACTACCGGACAGACTTTCCCCTGAAGCTCCCTGAATTTATCCATGATTAACGACACTGGCTTTCAGTTCTGAGTTCAATATGGAAATGTTGAACTATAAAAATTGTGATATCTGGATCACCCCATCCCTGCACTGGACTATAGTTAAGACACTCTTTATCTCTCCCTTGGCCAGATTCTGGTAAATGTGAAAAGACTTGAAATTATATATCTATCTCTCTTCTCTCTCCCTCTCATTTAACTGGGGCTGCCAAGTTGGGTATGCAAGCACAACCTTGGATTCTAGATCCTCCAAACCCCTTCTCCTCACGTACTGAGATTACAAGGGTATACCACCATACCTGGCAGAGAGTTGACATTTCTTGAGGCTAAATGTTAGGGTAGATCACTGCCTGCCAAGTGAGACAAACTACTGTTGTAGAAATACGGAGACCAGAATGGGCTCTCCAGCGGTAACTGAAGAGGTTAGGTTGAAACCATAGAACTCTGTTCTTTGGACAAGCATTTATCTGCATTAGGCCCTTCTCCATCGGCCTGTGTGTCTGTTCCTAGGCCAGTACCATACTGTTTGGTCCATAGTAAGTCTATTTAAAGTAAAGTTATTTTGTGTGTTTGGATGATTTTTGTTTGTTTGTTTGGCTGGCTGGTTTTTCGTGTTTGTGGGTGTTTTGCCTGCATACATGTCTATATACCACATACATGCATGGTGGCCAAGGAGGCCAGAAGGAGAAGGCATCGAGGTCTCCATAACTAGAGTTACAGATGATTATGATCTGCCCTGTGGGTGCTGGGAATCGAACCCAGATCCTCTGGAAGAACATCTGGTACTGAGCCATCTCTTCGGCCCCTCCATGATATCTCTTATAATACTGTATTGTGTTGCTGCCAAGATTTCTCTTAGTTTATGATTGCTTCAGTTATTTGGAACATTTTGTGCTCATAAGGTTTTTTTTTTTCCTAGTCATATTGTTGGGAACAAGCAAAAGAAATTTATTCTAAGTACTACCATTTCATTTTCAGGCTCTATTTAATCATAGGGAGAAACTAAATTCAAGGTCCCAGGCCCTAGGGAAGCTGGGGACGTCCCTGTAACTGAACAGCTTCTGTGTAAACAGTTGTCTGAGCCCAGACATCTCAGGGACAACAGCTTGCTGGCAGAGTCAAACAAGTTTGTGTTCCCAGGCTTAGGAATGAACACCTATCCCACGTCTCCAAATGTTTTTTTTTTTTTTTAATTGTCTGTTAACTGGTAAAGACTATAGAAATTACTGTTACTAAACCAAGGTGTGTAAGTTATAAAAATAAGGGCAATGGTGGTGCACGCCTTTAATCCCAGCACTTGGGAGGCAGAGGCAGGCCGATTTCTGAGTTTGAGGCCAGCCTAGTCTACAGCATGAGTTCCAGGACAGCCAAGGCTACACAGAGAAACTCTGTCTCAGAAAAAAAAAAGAAAGAAAGAAAAGAAAAAAAATATGTAACCAATTGCCCGTTCTGCCCTAATTAACCACATGCAGCTGACCCGCTCCTTTTTCCCCTTTTCATTCTGAGCTCTGGACCTAGTGTCTAGGAGAATGATTTAAGGACCTTGAAGCCAGGTGACCTGGATACAGCCCAGTCTCCAGCGGGCACTCCCTTGCCTAACCCATAATGTCAAAATACAATTGGATAACATTGCAGCTTCCCCCTCTCCCCCTTCCCTATGTGTTCCCATTCTTTAAAAATGATATACAATCTCCCTTTGGGGACACAGTTCAGATCGCAAACTGGCCAGCTCCCTAGAAAACAAAGCTTCCATTTTAAAGTCTCCGTATCTGAAGTGAGTTTTCTCAGCTTCCGCTCTGAACCCAACAGTATAAATAGCGTCACTGTCATTTTGATGGAGATAGCATTGAATCTGTAGATCACTTTCTAGACTAGACTATTGTAACAATATTAATTCTCCCAACCCATGAACCCACAGGCTCTTCTATCTTGCTGTGTCCTTCACTATCTTCACTGTGTTTTAAAATATCTGTTGTAGAAGTCCTTTCTCTTCTTGCTTAGCTTTATGCCTGGATTACTCTCACACCTTTAAAATTAGAATTGTTTCCTAATTTTTCTCCCAGGAGTCTCAATATTGACTCATTATTGACCTACTACTGACTGTCAGGCAAGACTGAGCATGGCTGTAACCACAACACAAAGGAGAAGAAGCAGGAAGATTAAGGGTTTGGGGCTAGCCTGGACTACCTGTCTGAGACTTTGTCTCCAAAAAAAAAAAAGGTACTGATTTTTGCACTTTGTTTTTACGTTTTGCTGTTCTGCAGAACGTGTTTCTTGGTTTGAGAGTCTTGCAGTAGAGCCCTTAGGATATTCTAAGCACAGACTCTCATGATCTACACCTAGGGAAGATGTGACTCCCGCTTTCATGTTTGTATCTCATTCTTCCTTTTGGCCAACTGCTCCGGTTAAAATTCTAAGTTCTCTATTGAATAAGAACAGGAAGAGGCGGACACCATTCTCTTTCCTTCATTTTAGTGGAAATTCTCTCACTAATTCCTCATGCAATGTGATGTTGCCTACTTGTCATGAATAGACTTTGTCATGTCAAGTACAATTCTGTACCTTGTCTTTTAAGGACTTTTATACTGAAAAGATGTTGAATTTCACCAAAATGTGTTCTATACATAGAAAAATGCTTGTGTAATCTTTGCCCTTATTGTTTTTGTGCAGCCTTATATCCAATAATTTGCATGTATTTGACCCTTCTTCCATCCCAGGGATGAAATCCAGCTGATAATGATACATGGTTTTTTATTTGTTTTGTTGGTTTGGTTTTTTGTTTGTTTGTTTGTTTCTGAGACACAGTTTCTCTATGTAGCCCTGGCTGTCCTGGAACTCACTCTGTAAACTAGGCTGCCCTCAAACTCAGAAATCCGCCTGCCTCTGCCTCCCCAGTGCTGGGACTAAAGACGTTCACCACCACTGCCCAGCAGATGCATGATCTTTTAAAGGTGCTATTTATTTGCAAGTATTTTGTTGAGGGTTTTTGTTTCTGTGTTTACCATGGATATTGGTTTGTGACTTGCATATTTCTTTCCTCTCCACTTCTCTTCCACCACCTCCTCCTCCTCCTCCTCCTCCTCCTCCTCCTCCTCCTCCTCCTC
Source organism: Montemys delectorum (assembly GCA_019843815.1). Taxonomy (NCBI): domain Eukaryota; kingdom Metazoa; phylum Chordata; class Mammalia; order Rodentia; family Muridae; genus Montemys; species Montemys delectorum. Next base: position 18,393 of record JADRCD010158551.1, read on the forward strand.
CCCCTGGTGCTACTAACATCAATAGTTTCTCAAGCGGGGACAGTGAGGAAAGAAGAAGTGGGTCACAGCTAGAGAAAGGTCAAAGACTCAATGCCTGGCTTGCAGTTCTCTCTGCCCCTCTCTCATGACTTTGTAGCCACAGAAGGCACAGGGCCCCCCAAAACAACACAGACTATTGTCCTTGGTTCCCCACCAGAACTAGATGATAGACAATCTTGCTGAAGATGTCACACGCTCTGGTTGCAGGACATAGAGAAATCATACTGGAACTGAGCTAGAACTTTCTTCAATGCTGGCTAACAATCACAGTGTTGTAAAGTTCTATACGGACTACACGGAGAGACACATCATCAACCGTGTTACAAAACTGAGAACCCTGCACGCCACATCATCAACCTGTCAGGCAAGATGGGGCCACTGATGCAAGAGTGCCAGGACTTTATGAGAATAACTATCTGCTTTCTGGTTGTATCATAGGCTTGCCCCAGCAGAAGGAAATTCAGGCCTGGGACTATTAACTCAATCAAACGTCCATGGCTTGGGTGATTGTAAGTCCTGGGGGAGAGCCTATCATTGTTGTCTTGCTATATGGACATGTCAGTCTGCCTTCTGAATATTTTTGTTTGGATCTGTAGATTAGTGCTACTCTCAGTCTTGGACAGAGAAGTTTGTAGTGGGTGGCAGTTAATTCAAAGATTCATAACTGGTCACAGTGCTGAGAAGAAATGACCATTGAATGACCATTATATAAACTAGGCATTTATATAAATCCCCTTTGAGGCTCAGGGAGCACCATGGAAGAGGGAGCAGATGAAGGTTAGATCCGGAGTTGGAAAGGTGTGCTGTGAAATGCTGCCTTCCCTATGACATGAACGGTGCACTCTTGAACTCACAGTCACAGTAACAAATCTACAGAAGACTGGGCCTGGCAATATTCTACCCTGTACTAGGGGCTCGTAAACCCTCATGTCTTAGTCAAGGTTACTATTGCTGTGATGAAACCTCATGACCAAAGCAAGCTGCAGGGGCCGGGGGGGGGGGGGGGGGGGGGGGGGAGGGGAAGGGTTTATTTGGTCTACACTGTTCATCATTGATGGAAATCAGGATAGGAACTCAAACAGGGCAGGAACCTGGAGTCAGGAGCTGATGTAGAGGCCATGGAAGGGTGCTGCTCACTGGCTTGCTCCTCATGGCTGGCTTAGCCTGCTTTTATTTAGAACTCAGTACCACCAACCCATGCGCAGAACCACTCACAATGGGCTGGACCCTTCCACATCAATCAGTACTTAAGAAACCTCCTGACAGGTTTGCCTAAAGCCAGATGTTATGGAGACATTTTCTTCTTCTTCTTCTCCTCCTCCTCCTCCTCCTCCTCCTCCTCCTCCTCCTCCTCCTCTTCTTCTTCTTCTTCTTCTTCTTCTTCTTCTTCTTCTTCTTCTTCTT
>JADRCD010158553.1:2867-38023 GCA_019843815.1 Montemys delectorum
TCTCTCTCTCTCTCTCTCTCTCTCTCTCTCTCTCTCTCTCTCTCTCTGTGTGTGTGTGTGTGTGTGTGTGTGTGTATAAAATAAAAATTAAGTTTCATTGAAACAAGGTTGTATAGGAAAAATAGTTTTTCTGATCATGTTCTGAAATGACTGACACAGTATCATGTTCATTAAGAAGATAATAAAAATAGTTTTATAATTTTAATTATTGAAGATATTGTGAGAAAGGATAAAATAGTCTATAAATATCACAGTGTGTTTTCAACATTTTATAGGAATTTTTTATAAGCCAAAAATTATTGAGCTTCTAAGTAAGCAAATAAAGACTGATTAAAATTTCATACCTCTACAGTGGAAAATAAAGATACAATAAACATGTAACGAATGTGGTTTTTAAAACTAGGAGCCCTTTTCTTCCTTTTTACTAGAGAAATCTATATACATTTCTTGACCCAGGGACACTATTTTAATTTAGTACTAAAATGATTTAGGATATTATTTTAGCTAAATATGATCAGAATGGATTACTTAGTCACAAAATATTAAAGTATATTTTAGTTTATATCTTTAATAGCCTGATATTATTCCTTAGAGTTATGTGTCTAAAATACCTTGATCAAATATAAACATCTTATTGTTTATCTTGTTATTTATATTTTATTTACGTCTTGTTCTGTTTCTTTTAAAAACAAAATGAATAATAGTCACGACAATGAATTTTAGAGTCTTCATTTTTAACAATAACTGAAACTGTTGGAGAGAAGTCTTGGTTGTTAAGAATGTATCTTGCAGAGGATCAGATATTAGTTGTCAGCATCTATACTGGGCTGTTCACTATCTCTTGTAACTACATCTATAGGGATATCTTCTTACCCTGGCTTTCAAGGCTACTTTGGTCTTCCTAGTAAGCTCCAGCATAGCCAACATTACAAAGTTAAACAGTATCTCAAAGAAGAAGAAGAAAAGATGAAGCAGAGGAGGAAGAAGAGGAGAAGGAGAGGGAAAGAAATAAGGAAAAAGGAAGGAGAAGAAGAAAGAATAGAAATTAAGAAGCATATTATTCAAGGACTATCATTCAAAAGTTGTTAACATTTTCTAAATTACATGCAACATTCTGAAAATTACTTATTATCAAATAATGTAATAATATCATGTACAAGTCTATGTATATGTGTATGTGAATATATACATGAATATGTATACACACACACATACACACACATACATACATATATCTATATCTATATATATATACCTTACTGTAATATAATGAATTAATCTGAATAATACTTTGGCAAAGTATTTCTTGGAAAAAATCCAAACTTTATCAGACTTGGCATGGCACTTTCTTTACCCCCAAGCACAGAGCACCACAACTGATTTGTAGTGATTTTGGCTACCTATAATGCACACGGATCAGATGACATAAAAAATTTAAAAATAAAAATAAATTAAAAATATTAAATCCCCTCCTTTTTTCCAGACCAGGTATGGGAAGAGATAGGAGAAAAGTCCAGAGAGCCAGGAGAATGAATAGAAATATGTAGCAGTGGGTAGTAGGGAATGGTGGGAACCACTAGAAAGTCCCAGGCATCAGGGATGTGAGTGGCTCCCAGGACCCAATGGGGAATTAGTCGAAAGAGTCCACCTTCAGTAGATAGACATGGCCCCCCACTGAAGGATGGGGGCACTCACCTATCTTAAAATCTTCCTGTCTAAACGAAACAACGGGGGAGAGGGTAGCAGAGAGAGACGACCCACCTTGGAATCCATTCCATCTGCAGACATCAAACCTTTAAACTATTGCTGATGTCAACATGTGCTCATAGACAGGAGCTAGTTATAGCTGTCTCCAGAGAGGCCCTGCCAGCACCTGACCAATAGAGATGCACATTTACAGTCAATCAGTGGACTGAGCCCTGGGACACCAACGGAATAGTTAGGAGAAGGACTGAAGGAGCTGAAGGGGATTACAAACCCATAGGAAGAAGAAAATATCAACTAACCTGAACTCTCAGAGCTCCCAGAGACTAAACCACCAACCAAAGAGTATATATGAGTTGGTCCATGGCTCCCTCTAACATAGGTAGCAGAGGATTATCTCATCTGGCATTGGTGGGAGGGAAGAAGCTTTGGTTCTTGCTGCACAGAAAAGGAGGATGCTAAATGGATGAGGCAGGAGTTGATTGTTTGGTATGGGATTACGTTATTAGAGGCAAAGGGTAGGGAGATGAGGTTAGGAGTTTATGGAGGGGAGTCCAGGAAGGAGTACCACATTTGAAATGTAAATATATAAAATAATTAATAAAGAGATATTAAAAAGTGAGAGAAAGTATATGAAAATGAATTTACATGGACAAAGTTACAAAGTTACTCTATTTTCAGTGATTTAAAAAAATGTATTTACTTTTTAATTTCATTCTTTTTTCATATTTACATCCGGAACACAGTTTGCACTCTCTTTCTCCCACAGATTCCTCCCTTCCCACCTTCCCTCAGAAAAGAGCAAGCCTTCCAGGGACATCACCCAAATACAGATTAACAAACTACAATAAGACCAGGCACATCAAGGCCGAACAAGCCAACACAGAAGTGGGAAAAGGGTCCCATAGCAGACATAATGATTGCACCTGTCTCCAAACCTGAGGGTCCAACTTGAGTCTGCAGGACCCCCAAGGGGAAAGACACAACTCCAGGGCACATGTGCTTGAATACATAAAAAAGAAAAAAGAAAAAGAAAAATTCAGTAAACCTTTTTAAAAAGATGACTCGAGATAGATGACTTAAAGTAAATGTAGATTTTTGATGTAAAATAATGAAACTAAGCCTTGGAATTCATACTCTTATTGCTCAATGCTACAGTAAACAACATTCTCAGGCTCAGGGCTTTCAGCTATGATCTTAGTGAACTAGACTAGGTTATTATTGACCTTTTCCATTTCTAACTAACCCCAAAACTGTTGCATAATCCCATATTCCCATGCATGAAAGTAATCAACATGTAGTATTTATTGTATTGTAGTGTAATTATCAGCAAAGATGTCTGTGTTCTGCTACCTCCTATATAAAAACTGCATAATTAGGCAGCTTGGAAATTTTAAATTGTTGCATATTTTTAATAACATACCATATCCTATAAGGAAAAAAATTTCATGTTCTCTAAAGAAGTTAGATTCCCACATTTCTATGCTAATAATTCATTACTTTTGTATCAGATAAAATTTTGAAATGAAAAAAAAAACCTTTTACACATTCTGGAGACTTTTTTACACATGGTGAGGCTCATGGCTCCAGCTGCATATGTAGCAGAGGATGGCCTAGTCCGTTCTCAATGGGAGGAGAGGCCCTTGGTCCTGTGAAGGTTCCATGCCCCAGTGTAGGAGAATGCCATTGCCAGGAATCAGGAGAGAGTGGGTTAGTGAGCAGCTGGAGGGAGAAGGGGTGTTTTGGAAGGGAAACCAGGAAGGAGGAAAATATTTGAAATGTAAATAAAGAAATTAGGGAAGCAACACCCTTAATAATAGTCACAAATAATATAAAATACCTTATGTGAGTCTAACTAAGCAAGTGAAAGATCTGTATGACAAAAACTTCAAGTCTCTGAAGAAAGAAATCGAAGATCTCAGAAGATGGAAAAATCTTCCATTCTCATAGATTGGCAGGATTAATATAGTAAAAATGTCCATCTTGCCAAAAGTAATCTACACATTCAATGCAATCCCCATCAGAATTCCAACTCAATTCTTCATAGAATTAGAAAGAGCAATTTGAAAATTCTTCTGGAATAACAAAAAACCTAGGATAGCAAAAACTATACTCAACAATAAAGGAACATCTGGTGGAATCACCATCCCTGACCTCAAGCTATTCTTCAGAGCAATTATGATAAAAACTGCATGGTATTGGTACAGTGACAGGCAGGTATATCAATGGAATAGAATTGAAGAACCACAAATGAACCCACACGCCTAGGGCCATTTGATCTTTGACAAAGGAGCTAAAACCACCCAGTGATAGAAAGACAGCATTTTCAACAAATGGTGCTGGCTCAATTGGCAGTTAGCATGTAGAAGAATGCAAATCAATCCATCCCTATCTCCTTGTACGAAGCTCAAGTCCAAGTGGATCAGGACCTTCACATAAAACCAGATACACTGAAACCAAGTGGAGAAGATCCTTGAGCACCTGGGCATAGGGGAAAATTTCCTGAAGAGAACACCAATAGCTAATGCTCTAAGATCTAGAATTGACAAATGGGACCTCATAAAGTTGCAAAGATTCTGTAAGGCAAAGGACACTGTCAATAGAACATAACAGCAACCAACAGATTGGGAAAAGATCTTTACCAATCCTACATTCCACAGAGGGCTAATATCCAATATATACAAAGAACTCAAGAAGTTAGACTCCATAGAATCAAATAGCCCTATTAAAAATAGGATACAGAGCTAAACAAAGAATTCTCAGCTGAGAAAAACTGAATGGTTGAAAAGCACCTAAAGAAATGTTCAAGATCCTTAGTCATTAGGGAAATGAAAATCAAAACAACCCTGAGATTCCACCTCACACCAGGCAGAATGACTAAGATCAAAAACTCAATGACAGCAGATGCTGGTGAGGTTGGGGAGAAAGAGGAACACTCTTTCATTGCTGGTGGTATTGCAAGTTGGTACAACCACTCTGGAATTCAGTTTGGCAGATACTCAGGAAATTGGACATAGTACTACCTGAGGATCCAGCTATACCACTCCTCGGCATAAACCCAGAAGATGTCCCAACATGTAATAAAGACACATGCTCCACTATGTTCATAGCAGCCTTATTTATAATAGCCAGAAGCTGGAAAGAACCCAGATATCCCTCAACAGAGAAATGGACACAGAAAACATTTACACAGTGGAGTACTATTCAGCTATTAAAAACAGCAAACTTATGAAATTGTTAGGGAAAAGGATGGAACTGGAGAATATCATCCTGAGTGAGGTAACTCGGTAACAAAAGAACACACATGGTATGCCCTCACTGATAAGTGGATATTAGCCCAGAAGCTAATACAAGATACAATCCACAAACCCAAGATACAATCCACAAATCACAAGAAACTCAAGAAGAGGAAGACCAAAATGTGGATACTTCTGTCCTTCTTAGAAGTGGGAACAACATACTCATGGAAGGAGTTGCAAAGACAAGCTGAGACTGAAGAAAGGACAATCCAGAGACTGCTAACCTATGGATCCTTCCCATATACAGTTACCAAACCCAGACACCATTGTGGATGCCAACAAGTGCTTGCTTACAGGAGCCTGATACAGCTGTCTCCTGAGAGGCTCTGACCATGGCCAGCTAATACAGCAGTGGATGCTCACAGCCATCCATTGGACTGAGCACAGGGTTCTCTTGCTATAGATAGGAACCAAGGAGCTGAAGAGGTTTGCAACCCCATGGGAGGAACAACAATATGAACTAACTAGTACCTCCTGGGCTCCCAGGGACTAAACCACCCACCAAAGAGTGAGTACACATGATGGGATTCATGCCTCCAGCTACAAATGTAGGAGAGGATGTCCTAGTCAGTGATCAATTGGATGAGAAACCCTTGTACCTCTAAAGACTCTATGCCCCAGTATAGGGGAATACCAGGGCCAGGAAGTGGGAGAGGGTGGGTTGGTGAACAGAGGGAGGGGGAAGGGGAATAGGGCTTTTTTTCAGAGGATAAACCAGGAAAGGGAATAACATTTGAAATATAAATAAAGAAAATATCTAGTAAAATTTTTGAAATAAAAAAGAAGCCTTTTACACATTCTGGAAACTTTTTCTATTTTCTTTGTCTATTAAAAGGAAAGAGTTTTTTATGTTTGGAATCATTTATTGTAGGGGACTGACTTCTGAAGTCATCTGATTAATCTTGGTATAGTTATTTCCTAGAAGAGCCATCAAATACACAGTATTAGCATAAGACCATAACTTTTCTTCTCACCTTTGCCAATATTAAGATTATGCAGCCATCTGATTCATAGGCAGGTTTACAGGCATCCATCATGTTAAATATATTTAGTCTCTAAAATATCACTCATCAGGATTTTATTAACTCATATGTCATGTATATTTAGACACACATAGACACGTGGTCAAGTCAGGCTGTGCTTAATCTTACAAGAGCATTAGGGATTTAAATGAAATTTGTTTAAGATTCGCCACTATTTAGAAATTGGCTGCAGGAGTAAGGCCCAATCTTGGTAATAAAAAAAATATATGGTGAGGGAATAAGAATGAAACCATGAATGCCCTTGCAGATAAATTTTTGAGTAAACTCTCTAATTAGCAATGAAAATGAGAGTTGGGAATGTAGCTTATTGGTGGAGTTCTTAGCATGTGCAACGCCTCCTGTCTGATCCCTCACTGTTTAATAATACTAATGGGAAAGTATAGAGTAATATATTTATTTATTCATTTACTTATTTTACCCATATAAAAAGTAAAAGCTAATTGGGTGGGGTGTTTGAAAAATGAAGTTATGAAGTTATGTTTTTTACACACCCTAATTTCAAGGTTAATTAAAGTTTGACTGCAACTTCCTCTTTTGAAAGGCAACCTTGCATAAAATACGGAGTTAATGTGACATTATTTTTTTTTCCACTAAAGAGGTTCTTGCTTTTAAAATTGTGATAGTGTATAAAATTTATAAAAGATACTACATAGTAAATGGACTAGATTTAAAATTCATAGAGCTCATTTCTGTCTCTGGTCAGTAGAGACAACGTGAAGGGATTATTCCAACTGCTAGTATAATGATGTATGTTTGACACCTACTCAGCAGTTGATCAGCTTCCTGCCATGTGGAACTCAAAGTCCTGTGGACAACAGGGACATTAAACAGCTAAACACATTCCACAGTGATAAGTGCCATAAAGAAAATTAAAGAAAGCAATGGAAGGGGAATTAAAGAGAAGTACCATTGTAATAGGGCATTTAAAGAAGGTCTCATTGAAAAGATGGCCTTTGTGCCACCTTTGTGTCTGGAAGTTGTGCTGAAGTAAGCTAAGTCAGACCTGAGTCCACAAATGAGAGCACTGGAGGCCTCTGATCAGAAGTTTGTGTAAGGAGCAGCAAGGAAGACAGTAGATGAAATAAATGCAAGTATTCACACACAACGAGGAAGTTAACTTACAACCACAGTCAAGGGTAACATTGATTGGAGTCCTAAAGACCACAGCAAGTGCGTTGGATTTTCAGGGATCTTGGGCAGTCCATTTGAAACAATACTCAAGGAAAGTCCTGTTAAGCGGAGTCCCTGCACAGCTCCAAGGACCAACCTGATTAGTGGCTGTAATGTAATGAAGTAAAAATAGATACACGAACACGCATTAAGTTCTTGTTTTAAGTACACTGGGTCTCTAATAGAGAAGCCATAGCACCCCTGAAACTCAACATGTTTCTTGTATACAGTTAAAGAGAAAGGCTGGGTTATTGCCTGCAGACACACATGGCCAAGATATTACATACAGATAAACAAGGAGGCAGGTTTTATAATACATCTTTGATCAAGGAGGCAAGTTTAGCTAATTTTGGCAGGAGCAGTGTATGTACAGGGGCAGTCTTTGTAAATATGGTGATGTTGGTGGTGGGAAAATTTGCAGTGGACATCTTCTGCATATACTATCAACATTCAGACTTGGCCCAGAGGAAAGCCTCCTCTGATAGAAGGTGTCTCTGATGGGAGAGCTTATTTCTCCTAGATCTGAGCTTATGGCCCTTGATGTGACCTGCATTTCAGCAACATTTACTGAGGGTTTCATACACTAAGGGATTGCTCTTCTTCCACAGTTAATGATTTATATTTTCTATTCTCTTATTCAGTGTGTTTTGTACACATTTATGGTCCATTACATAGCTATTTATTATTTAAGTTTGAGAGATGAACAAATGGAATAGTAACAAAATAGTTCTTTTGTCTTCTTAATTGAAACAAAATTTGAAGCAAGGTCAAAGGTTAATATTCCAAAGACAATACTATTGTTAATGTTACTGATATGATACCTAAGTAAAGACTCAAACAGAACTTAAGGGCTACTGACTGAATTTCAGCTAAAAGGTAGCAACCTTGAAAAGAAAGTGAAGGCCACAAGTGTCTCATCAACATGTTAAGAATTCCCACTAAGTTTTCTATTGTTTTGATTGGGTTGATTATTTCATTTACAGTATTACAAACTATTACATGATAAACGCAGTAAAATGAGTGTATTTTGAAAGCAGGTAAATGCCAGTTTAACATAAAGCAAGCATGTCAACTAGCAGAATGTGCGTGCTAACCAGTGAATTGATTGCTTCCAAAGCACCCTTCACTGCAATGACTATACTAAGTAAGAAGTCACAGACAAATTAGCATCAACATTTATCTTGTCTCTAGTGTAAATTATATTTATAGGATTAAATGTATGCAAAGTATGCATTCTATTTTTTAAAAGAGCCAAAATACAGTATATATAATAAAGTATAGTATATATGACTAAAGAAATCACTCTGGTTACTTCATAAAATGTGTCATGTATTCACAGAGTGTCAGGGTTATGTCAGGGTTAGGATCCATATACAAGTTCCTAAGTTCACTGGAATCTTCAGTGTGAAGAGGAGCCAAGTGTTTTCTCCTTAGTGTTAGCTCTCACCACATATAACATAATGTTGCTAATCTAACACATGGTTTTAAACTTTTCCTGATGAAATTGTTGTAAACTACAATCTCTACCTATAATAACTGTTACTTTTCAATCACAGTATCAAACTAATAGCCAAAAATTAATGTCAAGTTCTTAGAACAGTCACTTATAACCAACTCTCATTTTTGTAAAATATCAGAATATCACTTTTGTAAACAAAGAAGCAAAGTAAAATCAATTGCAAAACTATTGATGAAGTTTTTGTCTGGTGTCTTATGAAAATCTCTCATTTTCCCTTCCTTTTCTTCTTGTTCTGTTTTGGTTTGGTTGCTGTTTTCTTATTGTTTGTGAGAATTTTGTGTGTGTGTGTGTGTGTGTCTGTCTGTTTGTTTGTTTGTTTGTTTTTTGATACAGGTTTTTCTGTGTACTCCTGGATATCCTGGAACTTGCTCAGAAGATCAAGTGGAGCTTGAGCTTAGAGACTCACCTGCCTTTGCCTCTGCCTCCTGGGTACTGGGAATGACATTGTGTGCCACCACAACCTGACTAAAAAATCTCTAATTTCTGTAGTTGTTTTTATTTTGCAGCATTAATCTTCCTAATTTTATTTAAATATCTATCTCTTTCTAAGGGAAATATTAAAAAAACACATATAAAATTAGTTAGCTTATTATAAAATCTATAGTGGACTATTTCACAATCCTAATATCTGCTCTGCTGGGAGCTATGGTCCTGTCAGCCTTCTTGTAACAGGATATGATCAGAAGAGAGAAAGCAGCTTATTAATCATAAGGACTATGAGCATATGGATAATGGCAGCATACAAAACAAGATGTTCTGACCGGTAAAGCCAAACCTTCTAATCTCTATTCTAAGCCACTTGTGGAGAAGCAGGGTGAAGAGTGGTTGGTAAGACTGAAAGATGCCCTGGTCTCTGTCATGTCTGCCTCGTGTTTATGCTCTGTATGCACATAAAACTTGTTTGAATAATGGATTAATTGCTTTACTGATAAATTAGTTAAATTCTAAGCTTATTATAGTATATTTATATTATACTAATTGATTATAAAAATAGAACTGCCTGCTGTAACAACTTTACTTGGGACAAATATACAAGATGATATCATTTCCATGAAGCAAGTGAAGATTAGCCTTAAGTTTTTCACTTATATGTAGCTTATTGGTTCTCAAATAGATATCTGTGCCTTCAATTAGGAGAAACAATGATTTTTGAGTGATTATAAGTGTTTGCTTTACAAATGCATCTGTGATTAAGGAATAGTAAATTTCTTGGTGTTGAAAAATCATCCATTAGTCCATGTGAAATATGAAAGAGCATCTTTGTGAAATTAATATTATTGAAAATCTAAAACAGAAATAACTTCATGTTAATGTTTGTCTTGGTTTCAGCTGAAGGTACTTCTTAACACACAACTGGGTGCTAATAGAAAAAAACTCATCTGAGCCTATTCACTCTTTGGTATACAACTGCAATTCTATTATTACTAAATAGAAGTTGTGCAGTATTGTAAGAATGTTGAGTGTTTGATACACTACTTTCCTGCTGTCTCCAACCTGTCTATAACCTTTATTTCACAAACTGGAAGAATATGAATATGAAAAATGCTAGACATATTTTAATCAGATTCACTACATTCATATTTGGCCATATTGTTTACTTCAATGCGAAAGGTAAGTACTACATACACACTGGGATATTAGAATTACCCTAGTTATATGAAATTAAATGGCATAACTGTGGTTCTGATTACATAATTATTTTGAGTTTTTTTACCTGGATTATGAATATCAAACATTTTTGCTATTCCCATAGTTTGGAATACAAGAAAATATTTCAAAAGAATGTTATCAGCCATACCACTCCTGGGCATATACCCACAAGATGCTCCATCATGTAATAAGGACACATGCTCTACCATGTTCATAGCAGCCTTATTTATAATAGCCAGAAACTGGAAACAACCCAGATGTCCCTTAACAGAGGAATGGATAGAGAAAGTGTGGTACATCTACACAATGGAGTACTACTCAGCTATTAAAAACAATGAATTTATGAAATTCTTAGGGAAATGGATGGATCTGGAGAGTATCATCCTGAGTGAGGTAACCCAATCACAAAAGATTACACATGGTATGCATTCTTTGATAAGTGGTTATTAGCCCAGAAGTTTGGAATACAGGAAGAATGACCCACAAACCACAAGAAACTTAAGAAGAAGGAAGACCAAAAGGTGGACATTTCATTCCTTCTTAAAAAGGGGAATCAAACACCCACAGAAGGAGTGGCAGAGATTAACTATGGAGCAGAGACTGAAGGAAGGACAAGCATATAGTTATCTCCTAAGAGGCTCTGGCAATACATGACTAATACAGATGTAGAGGCTCACAGCCATTCGTTGAACTGAGTATACGGTCCCCAATGAAGGAGTTAGAGAAAGGTTCTATGGAGCTGAAGGGTTTGCATCCCCTTAGGACGAACAACAATTACTAACTAGTACCCTCAGAGCTCCCAGGGACCCAACCACCAATCAAGAACTATACAGGGTGGGATTGAATGTACTGGCAGCAGGTATATAGTAGAGGATTGCAAATTCGATCACCAATAGGAGTAAAGGACCTCGGCCTTGTGAAGGTTTTGTGCCCCAATGTAGGGGAATGCCAGGGCCAATAAGTGGGAGAGGGTGGGATGACAGGTATTGGGAGGGGGGGGCAAAAGGGGTTTGTTCTTGTTTTTGTTTGTTTGTTTGTTTGTTTGTTTGTTTTGGAGGGGAACCTGAGAAAGGGAAAATGTACATCTAAATAAAGAAAATACCTAATTTAAAAAAAAAGAATGTTATCTCTTAATCTAATGCAGTAATAATGCATATTACATTACAAATCACAGACTGATCATTAAAACAATGTTCTAAAATATATGTCCAACTTCAAAGGTTAAAAAAAATCTTGTGTTGAGGTTATTACATGTTCCAAGGAAGGATTACTTTTGTAAAGCATTGCTCAATTTTAAAGACCTCTCTAAATTGTAAAGTCCTACTTAAGCTTTGGAGAATGAGATAAAAATTAAATGCTGTATGAGCATGTTGTGAACCAATGTAAGTATATTAAGAGTTTGACAGAGGGAGTGGAGTTGGGGGGAGAGGGAAACCTGATCTGGTATTGGGTGAGGGAAAAGGACTGAAGCCCTGAGGGCTAGCAGAAAGAATGGAAACAGACAACCTCTAGGAGTAGAAGGTTGGAGTGTGGGACCCTCCAAAATGCAAAGAGACCTGGGAGGTGAGAGACCCTTAGATAAAATGCCTGACAGTAGGGAGAGGGAACTTATAGAGCCCACCTCCAGCAGGAAGACAGGGCTTCAGGTGAGGGAAAGGGAGTCATCCCACAGTCACAACTCTGACCCATAATTGTTCCTGTCTGAAGGAATTACAGGGATGGAAATAGAGAAGAGCCGGAGGAAAAGAAGGTCCAGGGACAGGCCCAAAGAGAGATCCAGCTCAAGGGGAGGTCCTAAGGCCTGACACTGAGGCTATATAGAGCTCAGGAAAAGGGACCTAGCATGACCACACTCCGAAAGACCCAACAAGCAGCTGAAAGAGTCACATGAAGATAGTTGCACCCAACCAATGGACAGAAGCAGCTGACCTCTGTGGTTGAATTAGGGAAAGACTGAAAGAAGCTGAGGATGAGGATGATCCTGTAGGAGGACAGGCAGTCTCAATTAATCTGGACTCCTAAGATCTCTCAAACACTGGACCATCAAACAGGCAGTATACACCAGATGATATGAGGCCCCCAACACACATACAGTAGAGGACTTCTGGGTCTGTGTTCATTCAGAGATGATCTACCTAACCCTCAAGAGACTGGAGGCCCCAGGAAGTTTAGAGGTCAAGTGCCATCAGGGGTAGGTACATCCACGTGGAGACAGGGGGTGGGAAGAAGTTGTGGGATGTGGAGCAGTAGGAGGATGGACAGCGTGGGGAATATAATATGGAGTGTAAAATTAATTAATTAATTAATTAATTTTTTAAAAAGACTTTGACAGAATAAAATGCATATGAAGATAATTTAAATATGTATCAAAGTTTTTACTTGGTGCAGAGTCATCTTGTAAATCATTTGCAAATGAATAAGCATGTAGCATGAAAATGTATAAAATTTTCTTTGTAGTTTGTGAATAATTATGGGAAATATGACATATACTGGATACTACAGACTAAGTCCCAAGAGGCTTCATAGGAAACCTTTATTATCTGAGTGAATTTCTTATCTTATAGGATTCAAAGTTCATTTTAAAGAATCTATCATCAAAATGCTTCAAAGTGCCAATCTTATTATTGACTCAAAGACCAGTTTCAAGATAAGGAAAATTTAATATTTTCTGCTTATGACCCCCTTAATCTGAGTATTTACATGAAACCATCACATATTTGACACTATTTAATATATCAAGTAGTTAGACAAATCATACATTAATTAAAACAAATAATTAATTTATTGACATGCTTTGGTATAAATATAATCTTATCATTTATTGAAGAGTAAATAAAATTTCCATGGTAATGAGAATAGCATGCTTCTTTATTTTTACATAAAGGAATCTTGACTGAGTCTTTGATGGTGCAAGACATAGAGCATTTTGAGTGTATTCAGAGATGTTCAATACTTTTATAATCAATATTGAGAAAGGCAGTTCATATACATATACAGCATATAAATTGCAGAAGCACTCTTTGCTATACAAGAAATTTTTAGATATTCAGTCATAGTTCTTGCCTTATTCTAAATTCATTTAACATTTTTAATAGCACTTGTCAACTCAAAAATAAGCTTTTAAATCTAAACATTCTAACACAAATGTAACTCATATATACATTGAATTTTATCCATTCATTCTAAAGAATCACAGTACAAAAATATAAGGAATTTTATTTAAATCATTGCATTTATTAGTGAAGAGAAAACCCTGGTATGTGTAATACAATTCATAACATGTAATAGCTTAGAATCTGAGTTCTTTCAAGTAGTGTTTCCTGGCATTGTGCTTTCTGGCAGTATATGCAGTGCAATGGGTACATGTTAATCGCCAGTTGAGCCAGCACCATTTGTTGAAAATGCTGTCTTTTTTCCACTGGATGGATTTAGCTCCTTTTTCTAAAATCAAGTAACCATAGGCTTGTGGGTTCATTTCTGGGTCTTCAATTCTGTTCCATTGATCCACCTCCCTGTCACTGTACCAATACCATGCAGTTTTTATCACAATTGCTCTGTAGTACTGCTTAAGGTTAGGGATGGTGATTCCACCAAAAGTTCTTTTATTGTTGAGAACAGTTTTTGCTATCCTAGATTTCTTGTTATTTCATATGAATTTGCAAATTTCTCTTTCTAACTCTGTGAAGAAGTGAGTTGGAATTTTGATGGGGATTGCATTGAATCTGTAGATTGGTTTTGGCAAGATGGCCATTTTTACTTTATTAATCCTGTCAATCTGTAAGCATGGGAGATCTTTCCATCTTCTGAGATTTTCTTTGGTTGCCTTCTTCAGAGACTTGAAGTTCTTATCATACAGATATTTCACTTGCTTAGTTAGAGTCACACCAAGCTATCTTATATTATTTGTGACTATTATGAAGGGTGTTGTTTCCCTAATTTCTTTCTCAACTTGTTTATGCTTTGTGTAGGGGATTTGCTTGAGTTAATTTTTTGTCCAGCTACTTTGCTGAAGTTGTTTATCAGGTTTAGGAGTTCTCAGGTGGAATTTTTGGGTTCACTTAACTATACTATCATATCATCAGCAAATAGTGATAATTTGACTTCTTCCTTTCAAATTTGTATCCCTTTGATCTCCTTTTGTTGTCTAATTGCTCTGGCTAGGACTTCAAGTGCAATATTAAATAGGTAGGGAGAGAGTGGGCAGCCTTTTCTGGTTTCTGATTTTGGTGAGATTGTTTCAAGTTTCTCTCCATCTAGCTTGATGTTAGCTAGTGGTTTGCTATATATTACTTTTACTATGTTTAGGAATGGGTCTTGAATTCCTGATCTTTCCAAGACTTATATCATGAAGGGGTGATGGATTTTGTCAAATGCTTTCTCAGCATCTAATAAGATGACCATATGGTTTTGTTTTTGAATTTGTTTATATAGTGGATTATGTTGATGGATTTCTATATATTGAACCATTCCTCATCCCTGGAATGAAACCTACTTGATCATGTTGGGTGATCATTTTGATGTGTTCTTGGATTTGGTTTACAAGAATTTTATTGAGTATTTTTTGCATCAATATTCATTAGGGAAATTGGTCTGAAGTTTTCTTTCTTTGTTAGGTCTTTGTGTGGTTTAGGTATCAGAGTAATTGTGGCTTCATATAATGAATTGGGTAGCCTACCTTCTGTTTCTATTTTGTGGAATATTTTGAGGAGTATTGGTATTAGGTCTTCTTTGAAAGTCTAATAAAACTCTGCACTAAACCCACCTGGTCCTGGATTTTTTTATGATTGGGAGACTATTAATGACTATTACCTTTCTTTAGGGGATTTGGGACTCTTTAGATCATTTATCTGATCTTGATTTAACTTTGTACCTGGTATCTGTCCAGAAACTTGTCATTTTCATCCAGGTTTTCTAGTTTGCTTGAGTGTAGGCTTTTGTAGTAGGATCTCATGATTTTTTGGATTTCCTCAGTTTCAGTTGTTATGTCTTTCTTTTCATTTCTGCTTTTGTTAATTAGGATACTGTCTCTGTACCCTCTAGTTAGTCTGGCTAAGGATTTATCTATCTTGTTGATTTTCTCAAAGAACCAGCTCCTTCTTTGGTTGATTCTTTATATAGTTCTTTTTGTTTCCACTTGGTTGATTTCAGCTCTGAGTTTGATTATTTCTTCTTGGGTGAATTTGCTTCTTTCTGTTCTAGAGCTTTCAGATGTGCTGTCAAGCTGCTAGTGTAGGTTCTCTTCAGTTTCTTTTTGGAGGCACTCAGAGCTATGAGTTTTCCTTTTACCACTGCTTTCATTGTGTTCCTTAAGTTTGGGTATGTTGTGGCTTCATTTTCATTAAACTCTAAAAAGTCTTTAATTTCTTTCTTTATTTCTTCCTTGACCAATTTATCACTGAGTAGAGTGTTGTTAAGCTTCCACATGTATGTGGGCTTTCTATTGTTTATGTTGTTATTGAAGACCAGCCTTAGTCTGTGGTGATCTGATAGGATGCAAGGAATTATTTCAATCTTCTTGTATCTGTTGAGCCTTGTTTTGTGACTGACTATATGGTCAGTTTTGGAGAAGGAACCATGAGGTACTGAGAAAGTATATTCTCTTGTTTTAGGATGAAATGTTCTGTAGATATCTGTTAAATCTATAACTTCTGTTAGTTTCACTGTGTCTCTGTTTAGTTTCTTTTTCTATGATCTGTCCATTGCAGAGTGGGGTGTTGAAGTCTCCCACTATTATTGTATGCAATATAATGTGTGCTTTGATCTTTAGTAAAGTTTCTTTTATGAATGTAGTTGCCTTGCATTTCGAGCATAGAGGTTCAGAATTGATAGTTCATCTTGGTAGATTTTACCTTTGATGAGTATGAAGTGTACCTTCTTATCTTTTTGATCACTTTAAAAGTTTGAAAATTGATTTTATTTGATGTTAGAATGGCTACTCCAGTTTGTTTCTTGGGACCATTTGCTTGGAAAATTGTTTTCAAGCCTTTTACTCTGAGGTAGTGTCTGTCTTTGTCACTGAGGTGGGTTTCCTGTATGCAACAAAATGTTAGGTTCTGTTTACATATCTAGTTTGTTAGTCTAGGTCATTTTATTGGGGAATTGAGTCCACTAATAGTAATATATATTAAGGAAAAGTAATTGTTGCTTCCTTAATTATTCTTGTTTTTAGAATTGGAATCCTGTTCATGTGGCTATCTTCTTTTAGTTTTGATGAACGATTACTTTCTTGCTTTTTCTAGGATGTAGTTTCCTGCCATTTGTTGGAGGTTTCCATTTACTATCCTTTGAAGGGCTAGATTTTGTGTAAGATAATGTGTAAATGTGTTTCTGTCATGGAATACCTTGGTTTCTCCATCTATGGTAATTGAGAGTTCTGCTGAGTATAGTAACCTGGCTGGCATTTGTGTTCTCTTAGGGTCTGTATGACATCAGCCTAAGATCTTTTGACTTTCATAGTCTCTGGTGAGAAGTCTGGTGTAATTCTGATGGGTCTGCCTTCATGTGTTACTTGACCTTTTCCCCTCACTTATTTTAATATTCTTTCTTTGTTTTGTGCATTTGGTGTTTTGATTATTCTGTGACGGGAGGAATTTCTTTTCTGGTCCAAACTATTTGGAGTTCTATAGGCTTCTTGTATGTTCATGGGCATCTCTTTCTTCAGGTTAGGGAAGTTTTCTCCTATAATTTTTGTTGAAGATATTTGCTAGACCATTAATTGTGAAGTCTTCACTCTCTTCTATACCTATTATCCTTAGATTCATTCTTCTTATTGTGTCCTGGATTTCCTAAATGTTTTGGGTTAGGATCTTTTGGCATTTTGCCTTTTCTTTGACTGTTGTGTCAATGTTTTCTTTGTTATCTTCTGCACCTGAGATTCTGTCTTCTATCTCTTGTATTCTGTTGGTGATGCTTGCATCAATGGCTCCTGACTTCTTTCCTAGGTGTTCTATCTCCAGAGTTGTCTCTCTTTGTGATTTCTTAATTGTTTCTACTTCCATTCTTAGATCCTAAATGGTTTTGTTCTATTCCTTCACCTGTTTGGTTGTTTTCCTGTAATTCTTTAAGGGATTTTTGTGTTTTCTCTTTAAGGGCTTCTACTTGTTTACTCATGTTCTCCTGTAATTCTTTCAGGGTTTTTGTGTTGTACCTTAAGTGCTTGTGTTCTGCCGTATTTCTTTAAGGGAGTTATTTATGTCCTTCTTATATTCCTCTATCAGCATCATGAGATATGATTTTAGATCCAAATCTTGCTTTTCCGGTGTGTCGGGGTATCCAGGACTTTTTATGGTGGGAGTACTGGGTTCTGATGATGCCAAGTAGTCTTGGTTTTTGTTGGTAAGATTTTTGTGTTTTCCTTTTGCCATCTGGTAATCTTGGAGTTAGATGTTCTTGCTGTCTCTGGCTGGAGCTTGTTCCTCCTGTGGGTCTGTAAGCCTGTGTCAGCATTCCTGGGATATCAACTCTCCCATGGTAAGACTTGTGAGTAGAAGGCTGTGGATCAACCATCCCTCCTGGGTGCAGATTGATGCAGGAAGGACCCTGTCCCAGCTGCTCTGCTGCTTTTGTGGCTTGTGTCTCCTGGCTGGTCCTGTCTTAGAGAGTCACAGGAGAGAAAATGGTGATCTCACCTGAATCCCAGGGGTCAGAGCACTCCCTGGAGACCAGCTCTCCCCAGGCAGGAAAGGTGCACAGAAGGCTTTGGAATAGGCACACCTCCTGGGTGTAGATGGAGGCAGGACATGCCATCTTTTCAATTGGCACAGATTGTTGTGTTTAGTTTTAAAGTCACTTTACTGACTTAGTCCAGGAGCTGTGATGCACTACCAGCCCTCTAAGCTTAGCTCTGGATTGGCTGCCAACACTGATCCTGCTTGCCCAGGAGTTGCTGCATGCTGACCCTTCATGGTTTCTCTTTTGTCCTATCACAACCATCTTCCAACCAGGCTTCTCTCTCTAGCCACCTTTGCTCTACAGATGAAAACATTCAGACAGCTTTATTACTTTAGAATGTGCCTGCTAGCACAATTGGGCTCAAACACATCCTGCTGAGAAAGGCATTCCCTCATCAATTAATTATTTCTCTCTCTCCTCCACATCTTTGGCCATCCTCCTGTAGAAGAGGCCACTCTGCCCTAGCTGTCCCCGAAGCCTTATTGATTACAGCTTCCCCTTTTCTCCAAGGCATGACAAAAAACGTCCTCTCTTTCCATGTGTCTCCCTTTCCTCTTGGGACCCTATGTCCCATCTGTACCTTCCATCTTGCAATTGGCTCCAGGCCTTCCTTATTATTAACAAAACCATGAACCACCTAAGGAACCAGACCTTAGCATCAGCACCTCTCCTAACAATAGACAAAGTCCAATTGGTTGCAATCCAAGCTTAAGGCAGATGTTTTTCACCTGCTCAAACGAAGAACAAAGAATCTTCATTAAGTAATCGGTGTACCTTGCACATTTCATACTTACATTAATGCAGAACTATTTATTACTTAAGAGTGATTATAGGTTCACAGAAAAATAACCCCCAAAACAAAGATAGTCCTTACAAGTCTCACCCTTGGGGATAGTGATATGCTTGATGCTACTGCAGACTGCCTTCATGTTATTTTTTCACAAGACTTGCTCCCAGAATTGCTTCAAAGAAAGCTGCTGACTGCAGATGAACTCAATTTCAATTTGTCCTACCTTACAGAGTGATCCAGTCAGAGCTTCATTTAAGTCTCAACTTTCTCAGTATGAAGAAACTGGACAACAAATGCTACAAATAGCTCTCTTAAAAAAGAGATTATTGAATCTACTTTTAAAGTAAAAAAATCATTTTATAGCCTAATCTTACATTGATAAAGATCTTTGAATATTGATACATAGTAACATACTTTTTACATTGGTATAGATTTGCATTGATGTAACATTGATACAATATTAAGGCGATATTTTGTTACATTGGTATATTTTGTTACATTGATATAGATACAATAGTAATACAAATTTTGAGGTTATTTTTTGATATAATATATTGTGTATTTTCAACTCTTATATAGATATTGGGCCTATGCAACTCAGTTGAAGACATAAAGCTCTAGTCCTTTTTAAGGCTGCCATTACAAAGTCTTTAGGATAAATAAGCAATGCAAGTTATTAGTCAGGCAATCAAACTCATGAATGTTAAATACTAGTTTAGTTAATTACAATAAGATGTGATTCAGTTAATAAATAGTGAAGAATAAATGGGTTTGGCAATTCAGATGTAATGTCAATAGAGAAGCCAATCTTCAAAAACCTCAGAAATCCACAAAATATGGCATCTTAAAGTTGTTTCATTATTAAAAGATGTTTTTGACAATGAGACAGGTTTGCTCCTGGTAATATCCCCACTTTTTAAAGATGAGAATTAAAAAAAAACTTCATTTAAAGACTGTTTCACTTGTGACAAGATAGTCACTGGGCAGAGAAAATTCCTGAACTTCATTTGTAGACCAAATGCTGTTTAAAAATGGACAAAACATAGACACAGGCAAACTCAGTTGCCAAGCTCTGCCAATACAGAGTAAGCAAGTCCTTCATAATCCTGGCTTCACAAATATATATTGTGCCAGAATCCTGAAGATAGATGCTCCAACATCAAGCAGCCAACAATGGCTGTCATTTCTATAATTCTGGAAGCCTCCTGCCTGCATAATCAGGTAATATTCATTCCTTCTCAAGTCTGTGATGGGGTTGAGGACTAGATAGTTATAGTCTCACAAATTAAGCTTAAGTGTTCTAGGATTTAAGAAAATGTTTTAGGACTAAGAAACTGTTTTTTGGGCTAGTAATACAAGTTATGATAAGAAATCATTTATATTCAGAAACTCAAACTTATCAAGATAAGAGAGATTATAGAATACTTTACCTAAAGTTGCCAAATATAGATGGACTGGACTTTATGAATGAAACTGCTACCTAATAGTTTTCATAATAGTTTTGTAATTGTTCCTAATGTATATAGTTTGGTATTGTAAGAGAAAGAATCTTTTTATTTAGACAAAAAGTGGAAATGTTGGATGTTGGTCTGGTCCTACAATGTATCCAATTGTCAAAAACTGGCCTCCAAGACCTGGTTGGCCCCAATGAGAAGATCCTCAAGTACAACTAATGATGTAAACCCTGCTCCCCACTTTACAGTTAATTGGTTAATATAAGGCTAGAGGCTGGGATTGGGCAGTAGGGAAAGAAAGACAGGGCTTGAGGATCAATTGAGGTAACTTAGGGGTGAAGGAAAAGAACAAGAGGGAAGACCAAAAGAGGAGATGGACTATGAACATGTGGCCAGGATAAATAGCAATTAACAAGGGACATACGTCTGGAATGTAAGTTAGAATACTTCCAAAATCTGACCAATCTAGATATACAGATTGTAAATAAAATATCACGATTATGTGTCTTTTATACAGGCTAGCTAGATTATAATGACACATTTTACAGATGGGGTCTTAAAGAGGTGAATAGAAGATATGATCCCTGGTGTGTCTATAGCTTGCCAGGGCAGGCCCCACTCCCTACACTAGTTTCATTACATTGCTGGTTCTAGTTAAACTATGTAGGAACACACACACACACACACACACACACACACACACACACCCCAAAAAGAATTAGAGGCCAGGGAAGTAAATATCTGTCAAATAACAACCAACATACTGCCTTGTCAATCACATCAAGAAATAAAATTTTAAACTGAGCTGACTTGCATGAGATTTAATTTTTTATACAGACAAATAGAAGCTATTTGTGCTCTTTCTTTTCAAATTAATTCTTCAGCTGTGTAGTGTATTGTTGTCTATGCCCATGTGTATTTTAGTGAAGGCACATAAGGAAGCAAAAATTGACAATCGACAGCCCTTCTTAGTTTTGTTTGTTATGTTATTATTGTTTGTTATTGTTGTTATCATTATTATTATTATTATTTACTAGATTTGGAAGAGTTTGGAGGTTTATTTTGTCTCTCTTCCTTTTTGGGGGTTTTGGCATGAGGATGGAGTTTACTAATTGAGTCTAGAGCTCATTATTTGAGCACTAATAAAGCCCAATATATTTGAGTAGACTCTGGCAGACTCTGGGCTTTCCTTGCACTCCACATATTACCCAGTCCAATCTACCCACAATGTTGACTTAGAGGTTTCTATACCTTTTTTTTTCATAAAAAGTTTCAAGGATGAAATAATCTATAGAGTTTGCCACCTCATTCACCCTTACACTTTTTATTTACTCCAGACCTGTGATTGGGGCTTGTTAGAGTTTAAATATTTATCCGTCATATACAACTTATATATTAAAGCTAAAACATTCAAGTGATACTACTAACAGGTGAGTCTTGGATGAATAGATCACACTTACTTTAAATATACTTATATGCCACTAACCAAAGCCTTTCACTGCTATATATAAACTTCATAAATGAGAATACCATGATACTTTTCCAAAGGAGGAATGTGAAAAACTCCCAATTCTTCTACACATGTAATTATACAGAAGAAGTCATATATGAATCAGAAAGTTAACCTAATGCCAAACCTATGAGAATAAATGTTTTCTTTAATATTTTTTAAATAGATGAAGCCTTTGAACACTAGTTTTTCCTATTTTCTATTGTTTATTAAAATAATGATTTCACAATGTGATGCAAAATGGAGAGATTCAAATGAATGACAGCATTAAGAGGGAGAAAAATCTAAATGAGTGGGTCAAAATGAAATGACATAGTTCCAATTTGGTACTTGGAAAGTGGATGGGTAAGTAGATAAGACAACATCAAAGTCTTTAACTAGTTTAGCTAAGTAGATGGATGGTTGTAATTTCTGTCAAATTAAATTTTAGTAAAATATATTAAAAAAGACAATTTTATTTTTACTAAGAATGGTAATATTTTAAGGGTTAAAGAAACCACTGATGGTCGCCAACTCATTCTATAGCAGTACCACAGTATTTATACTTTCATACTAAATTTTTTTCTGTGTGTGAGAATTTCTTCTGCAAATACTTCATTTCTTAGTAGGTCTGTATTAATTATTAGATACTTAAGCTTTGAATTGGCATAACAATTTTCTTCTTCTACAATATAGTGTTTATCCCTCCCATTCTTAGCCTATTTGTCATGCATGTGCTTCAGATAGCCAGCAATGGGATACATGAAGGCAAATGTATTATTTGAGAACCAGATGATTTCCTATCTTATAGCTTCATGTCAACTTTAATTCTTATATTTCCTTGTCTAAAATTATTTTATAGAAGCCAGTAGCAATATTTATTACATAAATCAATATTAGTGAGCATGTTCCCTTTATCAGGTGTGCTTGGTCATTGTACTATTATAGTTGAAGATTTAATTTAATATTCTGTACAATGAATACATATGTTTTAAATTCTAGGATCTGTATTCCTATTTTGCTTTGCACTGTTGTATTAATCTGATATCTCATAATCCTTGAAAACTTCTCAAAAGATTCTCTCTCCAGATTTTGCTGTTTTGTCCACTTTAATTGTTGATTTTTCATCCTGTTTAGTAAGCCAAATGTGAGTATTCGTTTTCAATATTTTTCCATATTTTTTTGACAACTGATGGTTTCTATTCATGATGCCCTGGCTGATTTACTAAGAAATGCCGTGGATCCTTCAAGATTTTCATAAAAGGAAGTGTAGCATGTAGTTTCTACTATCTTGCTTTAAGCTCCAGGCATACCATGCTACTAGCCCCTCCCATGGTTCTCTTGGATGGTGGATGAAAGACAACACACACACGCACACACACACACACACACACACACACACACACACACACACACACAAGCTTATGTTTAACATGTTTTTTAGCTCAATGCCTGGACACTTCTAAGCCTCCCATGGTTAACATGCCCTTACCTTTACTCTCAACTCTACACCTCTAATTCTTCCCTCAGCTTAGTTGCTCTATTACCTTTTGTCCTAGCTCAACACCTCTAAATCTGTGTGCAACTTAGTTGCTGGTTATATTCTTCCTGCTCAGTTTCTAAATCTGCCCTCAGTTTAATTGAGTTTCTCATCTCTTACCTGTTACTCAAGGTCCAGTGGGGGAAGCAGCCAAGGTCACTCCACTGGAGATCTCACATGACCAGTGGCTCTCTCTATCTCTCCAAAGCATGGTGAATTCTCTTTCCTCCTCCTGCATTTCATAGCCTGGCTGTGGAAACCTGGAGATCCTGCATCTTCAGCCCAATCCTTAGCCACTAGTATCTATACTGATTAATCAAGAACCAATTGAGAATCAGGACCTTCAGAGTTCATATGAAGATTCCTGATCAAAGCATCAAAACCACCCTCTATAAGGAAGTTCCTACTGAATTTTTTTGGATTAGTTCATACTTTTTTTATTCATTTTTAATTGTTAGGGGTTTGTTGTAGGGGTTGGGAGGGCAAAGAAAGTTATCTTCCATTACTCTACTTATCTGTCCATTTACTCATTGCATGTTATCTACCAAACACAACATCAGACAATGAGACCAAATAGTAATGAGATAGGACTTTACAGGATAGAAGTACACATTTTGTATGACACAACAAGCAATGTACATACTACTGAGACTATAATATATTTGTTATAAACACAGTAGGTAGAACAAAGGGTCAACAAGTACACCCCCAAAGAATTGGTATTTAGATATTAGGTGCAGAATCCTGTCAGGCAACAGGAAAGAGAAACTTTAGGCAAGCTGAGATTTCTAGGTGTTAGCATCTGTTTCATTCAGTGAACAGCCAACTTCTGATACATGCTCTAAGCTAGGAGTGGTAAATCAGGTCTGTCATTCCAACATGTGGGAGATTGAGGAAGAAGGAGTACTATGAGTTTGGTACCAACTTGCCTTAAAATAATTAGATAATATTTTTAAAAAATCCACTGAGAATAATAACAGCAATGAAATCATATCCAAAGTGTCTTGTTTCCTCCATGTCTATTGGTTGGTTGGTTGTTTTTGACCTATTTTTATGGTTGCTGTTAATTTAATTATCAGCAATTTTGCTTCTCCTGTTGAGTTTACTCACTATTTATTTATTTATTATTTTTATTAGAGATTTTCTTTATTTACATTTCAAATGTTATCCCCTTTCCATGTTTCCCTCTGAAAACACCCTATCCCATCCTCCTCCCCCTGCTCACCAACCCACCCACTCCTGCTTCGCTGCCCTGGCATTCCCCTACTCTAGGGCATTGAGCCTTCACAGGGCCAAGGGCCTCTCCTTTCACCAATGTCTCACAAATCCATCCTCTGCTACATATGTGGCTAGAGCCATGGGTCCCTCCATGTGTACTCTTTGGTTGGTGGTTTATTCCCTGGGAGCTCTGGGGGTACTGGTTGGTTCATATTATTGTTCTTCCTGTGGGGCTGCCAACTCCATCAACTCTTTGGATCCTTTCTCTACCTCCTCCATTGGGGACCCTGTGCTCAGTCCAATGGATGGCTAGGAGCATTACTCACTCTATTTCGTATCATCAAACTCAAAATATCAGAAAAATATATTTTATAGCTAAATATACTTATGAGAAGACATTTAATTTGAAGAAAATAGTCAATTTTAGTTTGTTCCAGTGAAAAGGCTCAGAGGGTAAAAGCACTTGCTGTTAACCTTGATGACCTGATTTTGATCTCAGAACCCACATGGTGGGAGGAGAACCAACCCCTGTACGTTGTCCTTTAACATCTATCAATGCACTATCAGTACCCTGCCACACACACACATGCACACACATCACAGGATAAATACATGTATATTTTCTTTAAAGAATCAATTTTAAGTTTTACTTTTGGGTAGTATAAGAGCAAAAAATAAAAGATATTTGGAAAAAAGTATTCATTTTTACAAAATAATTATCTCTAAATGAATTGATTTCATTTGAATGTATATGCTGATAGGCACAGTTCCTTTGTTTTAAATATGTTTATTCTTTTAATCAGGCTGAGTCAACTTAACCGACTTGATCATATACTTAAATTCAGAGGCTTGTATATTCAAACTGAAATGTCTGCCTCTGAATGTTCATGACGATACAAAAGAACAAGAAAGCAGAATTGTCGAAACATACACAAAGAATGTGAAAGAAGTGCCAATCATTCCATAACCTTAAGAAAATGTGTTCTTGAGAAATAAAATGACACTCCATTCTTAGTGCTTGTAGAGTGTACACTGCTCAGGTTTAGTCCCATACGGGAGGGTAACAAAGGCAAATCTGACCAGGACACATTTTCAGCAGAAATGACACATAGCCAGATGACTTCCTGGCAAAGGAAAGGAAAGACTTGATTAAACTGTTCTGTGGTGGCTTCAAATTCAGCTGAGTACTGTTTCTCAATGCCTCCTTGAAAAGTAAAAAGAAGGACACAGGGGCACTCGTCATCGTGATTCAAGTTTAAGGTTGCTTTGTGATTACACTGGTTCTCTATAATTCCTCTCAATAGTGAAAAATTACAAAATTAATTTCACCTAAGAACAGCGTTTCCTCCTAAATAAACTCTGAGTATTCTCAGAACTAAATCTTTAAAACCTTGGTACAGACTCACTGGTCTCAAAGTACATTTGACTTCTCAAGGCAACACAATATTCAATTCGTCTACAAGCACAGTCATGTCAAGGTGAGTTAGGATTCTGCATTTTTATATCAGATAGGAACAGGAAGGACTGTAAAACTTCTAGCCTAATGCAATCTTGACTCCTAAAGGACTTGTTATCTGTTTCTGTCTTTCATCTCTCCCCTTTCTTCCTGTAGGTAAATGGTCATTGTGCTTTCAAATCTGTACTGGCTGTAAAAGCAGTATTTGTCAATTACATAATTGCAACCTTTTGATGGAAGAACCAATGGCAATACTTCCTATGATTGGATTCAGTACATGGTTTAAGGATAGACACATAACTGAAGTGAGCAGCTGGCATCTATTTTGGAACTAGTATATGCACTGTGAGCTATACAGTCTCTGCTCCTTATGCTTTCAGATGCTAGCAAACATGCCATGTCATTACTCCCACATAATAAAATGTACCTAACAATGAGGGTTAAACAAAAAGCTAACAACATCAAAATATCCAATGTTAGTAGCTTGGTTTCTAGGCCAGACTCATCTGGTTAGTCTACTCAATGCAAATGAAACAAAGTACCAGGAGTAAAGAGGTTGATAACAAATTTAAAGGCTTCTGCACAGCAAAGGAAATTAACAAATGGATGGATGTAATAAAGTACACAATGATGGAAAATGCCTTCTAGCTGCTATCAACAGAATAGTAATACTCAGATTATATAAAGAATTCAAAAACCTTATCATCCTGTGATGAGACTCCCTTTTTTATGATAGACATCTATCATGTTTAAACAGTCTGTGAAATTCCCACTTTGGGGAAGGGGAGTCTCAATTCTAGTTTTGAAGCTAAAAAAATAAAACAATAAAATCTTAATTAAGAACAATGATAAGCCAGGCAGTGGTGGCTCACACCTTTAATCCCAGCATCTGGGAGGCAGAGGCAGGCAGATTTCTGATTTCTAGGCCAGCTTGGACTATAGAGTGAGTTTTAGGACAGCCAGGGCTACACAGAGAAACCTGTCTTGAAAAAAAAAAAAGAATAATGACAAGAGATACAAGAAATAATTGAAAAGGAAATTAAAAAATATTAGGGGAATTTCATGCAAAAGTTAAAGGCAAAAGAAGGGAACAAGTGAGGAAACTTCAGAACAACATGCCTAAGGAAGGTCAGCGAAAATAAAGGCAAAAGAAAAAATAATTCTGCTGGTAAAATACCTTAGGAAAAGTCTCCAATCCACTACAAAGAGCTGATACCTAATCCATGAATGGACCTGGACAAAATGCAGAGTATTATAATATTGTCTTCTCCAGTTAGAGCCTGGAAACATGAAGAGGTGTGCAGAGACAGAAACAGAATTAAAAGGCATCAATATCTAGACATTCTCACCAGAGCAACCCAAAAGTGAGTAGCTTTGCCTTTAACTCAGTCTTTTATACCAGTCAACAGAAACCATTCAAGCAAATCACATATTCCAGATGCAAGAAAGAGCTCAATAAAACAATTATGTATACTTGATTAATTTTTAGAAGCCATGTTTATAAGAATAAGGCTGGTTCAAGAACTAACAAATAAGGAATCTCAATATACAATTAAATTATACATAAAAATTCAAGGAAACATTTTAAAGAGAAAAGTACTATAACATTAGGAAAAAGTAATAGTTTATAAATAAGTGTTTGAAACTATACCCTGAAGATGGATTGATTTAACTATTCAATCTGATGATAGAACATAAATATACAAAGTAACTTTCAAACGTATAGGACGGCATTGATCAATAACATATACAAGTAGTATGAGATGCAGCACGAGAACAAAGAAAAACTTATTAGAAAAAATTTAAAACTCTCCATACTTTACATTATAATTGGAGATAACCCAAAAAGCAACCAAACCTAGCATGTCACAAAGAGAGATATACATTTACACACATAGACAAGTCATAAGTAACACTATATAAGATAAAGCTGAAAATTCCCTGAAATCAGGAAGAGGAAAAATGACTTATCATGCAGGAGAAAACTGTGATTAATGGCTGATTTTTTTTTTTTATCAGACATATCAAAACTCCACACCGAAGGGAAATGCCTTTTTCACTGTACAGAAACAATAAAAGAAAGTGTCAATTCAGAAGCTTTATCTAATAAAAGTACCCAAAATGAAGAGAAATGAAGATATTCAGAGATATGGGAAAATATATTGATGGTATATATATTAAAATATATTAAAAGAAATCTTCAATGATTAAAGAATAAGCAAACCAGGCAGTAACTCAACTCTGTGGCAAAAAAAATAAATAGCCCCATAGCAGTAAATATGGAGATATATGTATAGTTTATAATTTATCTATAATTTAAAATAAATATTTTTCACTTTAGATACAGGAAATATTGTTAAGACCAATAATTATAATGTGGCATTATTAACCTAACCTCATACATTAATGAGATATACTGATGAGAAGGATGAAGGGAATAAAACTTGAAAAGTTTTTAGAACTAACAGTGTTAATTTGAAAATGAAGTATCAAATTAAGATTCATATTCATAGTTCCCACACATCATCATAATGACAGATGTGATAATGAAAATGAATGATGTATTTTGAATGTGTATCTGCAAATCTCCTGTGTTTGAAAATAAAATTGCCAGCATGGTATGTTGGTTGGCTCTGGAACTGTTGATTTAGGAGGTAGGATTTAGGGTTACATTAGATCATAAAAGTTGTTTCTCATAATGTGATTAATGCTCTGTTAACCCAGGTAGTAAGACCTAAATTTTTACACTTCCAATCAACTTTTTTTTTGTTTTTGTTTATTTTTTATTTTTTATTTTTTGGAGACAGGGTTTCTCTGTGTAACCCTGGCTATCCTGGAACTCACTCTGGAGACCAGGCTAGTCTTGAACTCAGAAATCTATCTGTCTCTGCCTCCCAAATGCTGGGATTAAAGGTGTGTGCCACCACTGGCCGGCTCCAATCAACTTCTTATGAAAAAATTCTCACTATGTGAAATACCCAATGTTGATATATTACATTGGAAAGTAAGCAGTCCCAGTAACCGTGTTTTTATTTAACACAAAACTGACTAAGGTAAAAGTGGGATTTTTTTCTATAACAAATTCAAGAACATGTAGATATGGCTTTGGAACTTAGTAGTAGAAAGGAGTTGGACAAAAGCTAAAAAAGCCTTATATTATTGATGGTGTGGAAAACAGTAAACAAAATTTCTTGGAGATTGATTAAGTGATCCATATTCAGAACATAGCCATTCTTTTATTTTTCTTTTTGTTTTTTACAATCTAACCATTGCTCCCCTTCCGGTCCCCCTCCCACAGGCCTCCCCCATCCACGTGGTCTCAAGTCTCTCAGTGATTAAGCACATCTCCCACTGAGGCCAAAGTAGGTAGTCCTCTGCTGTAAATGTCATGGGCCTTGGGCCCTGTATGCTGTCTGGTTGGTGACTCAGTGTCTAGGAGTCCCCTGGGGTTTGGATTAGTTGAGACTGCTGGTCTGTCTATGGAGTTGCCCTCCTCTTCTGCTTCTATCCTTCTCCTAATTCAACCACAGTGGTCCCGGACTTCAGTCCAATATTGGATGTAAGTATCTGTGTCTGTCTCAGTCATCTGCTAGTTGGACCTCTCAGGACAGCCATGCTAGACTTCTATCTGTAAGCACATCATAGCATCAGTAATAGTGTCAGGCTTTGGTGTCTCCCCATAAGGTAGATCCAAAGTTTGGTCAGTCACTGGACCACCATTCCTTCAGTGTCTTCATCATTTTTGTACCTATAGTCCTTTTAGACAGGAATACTTCTGGGTCAGAAATATTGATTGTGAGTTGATAACACAATCCCTCCTCTTGAGGCCCTGTCTATCTCCTGGAGGTGGACTTGGAGTTCCCTCTCCCCACTGTTAGGCATTTCCTCTAATGTCATGCCTATTAAATCCTGACAGTCTCTCGCTTCCCAGGTCTCTGGTATTTTCTAGAGGGTCTCCACACCTCCCACTTTCTGAGACTGCATATTTCCATTCATTCTGCTGGCCCTCTAGGTTTCTCTCCTTTCCCCCTACAACATACATGATCCTGTCCCCGCTTTTACCTCCTCTTCACCTCTCCTGCCTAAATCCTTTCTTCCCTCTGCTTCCTATGATTATTTTCTTCCCCCTTTTAAGTAGGATTGAAGCATCTTCACTTGGCCTTTCTGCTTGTTACTACTGAGGACTGTAATCTAGGTATTCTACACTTCTTGGCTAATATGTACTTATTAGTGAGTACATTATCATACTTTTTGGATCTGGGTTACCTCACTGAGGATGATATTTTCTAGTTCCATACATTTGCCTGCAAAACTTATGATGGCCTCGTTCTTAATATCTGTATAGTATTCCATTGTGTAAATGTACATATTTTCTGTATCCATTCTTCAGTTGTGGGACATCTGGGTTGTTTCCAGCTTCTAGCTATCACAAATAAGGCCACTATGAACATAGTGGTGCCTATGCCCCTGTGGAATGGTGGGGCATCTTTTGGGTATATGCCCAAGAGTGGTATAGCTGGGTGTCTTAGTCAGGGTTTCTATTCCTGCACAAACATCATGACCAAGAAGCAAGTTGGGGAGGAAAGGGTTTATT
The DNA here is from genome assembly GCA_019843815.1 of Montemys delectorum. NCBI lineage: Eukaryota > Metazoa > Chordata > Mammalia > Rodentia > Muridae > Montemys > Montemys delectorum. Next base: position 33,465 of record JADRCD010158553.1, read on the forward strand.
CAGCTTACACTTTCCACATTGCTGTTCATCACCAAAGGAAGTCAGGACTGGAACTCAAGCAGGAGCTGATGCAGAGGCCATGGAGGGATGTTCCTTACTGGCTTGCTTCCCCTGGCTTGCTCAGCCTGCTCTCTTATAGAACCCAAGACTTCCAGCCCAGGGATGGCATCACCCACAAGGGGCTCTACCCCCTTGATCACTAATTGAGAAAATGTCCCACAGCTGGGTCTCATGGAGGCACTTCCCCAACTGAAGCTCCCTTCTCTGTGATAACTCCAGCCTGTCTCAAGTTGATGCACAAAACCAGCCAGTACACTGGGTGTTCAGGTAGATATATTTCAAATTTTCTGAGGAACCTTCAGGTTGATTTCTAGAGTGGTTGTACCAGTTTGCAATCCCACCAGCAATGGAGAAGATTTCTTTTCCTCTTAATCTACATCCTTGCTAACATGGGGAGAAAGAGGAACACTCCTCCATTGCTCTTTCCCGCTCTTACTCCTATTTGATTCAGTGTATCTGGTTTTATGTTGAGGTCCTTGATCCACTTGGACATGAGCTTTGTGCAAGGTGACAAATATGGATCTATTTTCATTTTTCTGCATACAAACTGCCAGTTATATAAGCATCATTTAATGAAGATGTGTTCTTTTTTCCATTGTATGTTTTGGCTTTTTTTTCAAAAACCAAGTGTCCAAAGGTATGTAGGTGTATTTCTGTGTCTTTGATTAGATGCCATTGATCAATCTGCCTATTTCTAGCCTAATACCATGGAGCTGTTGTCACTATTGCTTTGTAGTAGAGCTTGATGTCCAGGATGACAAGTCACCCAGAAGTTCTTTTTATTGTTAATTAGTTTTGCTATCCTAGGGTTTTTGTTTTTCCATATAAAATTGGGAATTGGTCTTTCCATGTCTGTAAAGAACGGTGTTGGAATCTTGATGGGGATTTCATTGAATCTATTGACTGCTTTTGGTAGAGTGGCCATTTTTACTAAGTTAATCCTAACAATACACGAACATTTGAGATTTTTGAACCTTCTGAGTTCTTTTTCAATATCTTTTTCAGGGATTTGAAATTCTTGTCATATAGGTCTTTCAATTGTGAAAAGTTTTGTTTCCCAAATTTCTTCCTCCACCTGTTTATTCTTTGATTATAGGAAGTCTACTGACTTGTTTGAGTTAATATTATCTCCATTCAATTTGCTGACGTTGTTTATCCACTGTAGAAGTTCTCTGGTAAATTTTTCTGGGCTTGCTTATGTATACTACCATATCATCCATGAATAGTGATATCTTTATTTCTTCTTTGCCAATTTGTATCTGGTTTATCTCCATTTCTTTAGCTAGTACTTTGAGTTTAAGAAAATCCTGGTAAGAAATGAAGAATAAGATATTAGAACTAGGTTAAGGACTATCCTTGCAATATAGTTGCTAAAAAGAGCATTCTTGTCCTTGTACTGTACAGAATGGACAACTTAAAATCAAGGAGCTATGGAATTTGGTGGGAGAAATAGCATAACAGTAGAGCCTTCTGTCTGATTAACTTTTACTTTTCCGTATGAAAGCTGTAATGAAGATAAATGTTAGTGGGAAGATTTTTTATCTTCCATCTCAGGCCCAATATATATGGCAAAATAGTACCCGTCTCTCCCAAGCACTTAAAAAACTAAAAAGTACTTTTCAAATAATTCTAGGATGTTATTACCTCAATGCCAAAGTTCCATCACTTGCCCACCTTCATTCACATTATATTGTAATTTGCCATATGTACATTTGGAAACTATAATTATTTTACATCCTTAAATCTACTTATTAGTTATAGCCTTTTAATATATAACAAAATGAATAATTCACTTTAAACTCCACTTCTGATTGTTTTTATATTATTTAACATGTAGATAATTTTCCTTTTACCTTTTTAAAATGTAAAAGTTAAAAAATAAAAATAAGAGAGTAAGCGGATTTCATGAAAAAATAAACAAGATATTCTGTTAAATTGGGAAAAATATAAGGACAAATGAAAAAGAGGAAAGGAAGTGGAAAAAGGGAGAAATCACAAAGATTAATTTTTGATAAAGTTTCAATTACCATTTTAACCTTTTATATCAAACTTGCATTGATGCCAAATACAAGAATATCTTATGTTATCTTAAGTTCTTAAACATTTTCTACTATTTTTAATTAGGTTTAATAAATTCAGCTCTTATAGTTAGGTCTAAAGTATGTTTTTAATCACAGTATTTCTAGAAATAAAGATCAATATCTATTTTCAAACACTCGAATTCATGCTTATCCTGGATATTTATACCAATATCATGGTACAAATTTTACAGTAGTTTTGTATTATCATTTGAAACATGCCAGTGTACTTTATCAAATTTTAAATTAATTTTATTTTTAAATTTTGTGGCAATAGGATAAGAAGTAAATATATAAATTAATCTATGATGTGGCATTAGTAAATGTGGTTAATTATACTGTTTCTCATTTCCTTAAGCTTTATAAATTTCAGGATAGGTTTGCATGTGTCTTAGAGTTTCTGTTGCTGCAAAGTGACAACATTATCACAACTCTTATAAAGGAAAACCTTTAATTGGGGTTGATTCACAGTCTTAAAGGTTTAGTCCATTAATCTATTATCATCATGGTGGAAAGCATGGAAGAATTCAGGCAGAGGTAGTGCTGGAGAAGAAGCTGAAAGTCGTACATCAGAATCTGCAGAAAGCTTGAAGTGAATGCTACTCTAAGCCTAGTTTGAGCATCTGTAACCTCAAAGACCATCCCCATACCAACACACTTCCTCCAGCAAGGCCACACCCACTCCAACAAGGCCACACCTTCTAATAGTGTCACTTCCTATGAGCCAAGCATTCAAACACATGAGTCTTTGGGGCTCATGCCTATTGAAAGCATTGCAGCATGTGACAATACAATCTCATATTTTCTAATCCAGGTGATGGTATTTCCTTTTTTACTTTTCGTTTGAGTTCCTTGTTACAGAATTTGAGTTCCTCTGGTTTATTCTCTTTGTTTTGTGGAATCCATTGAATTTCCAGATGTTTCATTAATGGAATGTGATAAGCTTATCAGATTTTGATTTTGAACATGTTTTAGAGTCACAGAAAACTTATAAAAGTATATAGTTTCTTTATTCTGGTTTAGTTTCTGTTGTCCTCAGAGATTTTCACACTTTAAATAATATACCTTGGTTACTTTTCATTGGGTCATTGACAATGCTGAACTAATTCATTTGAACCAGGTTTGTACACCTTAAATTTACTTCATAGTTTTTGGTATTGGGAAACTTCAAAAATAGAGACTACATTAAATAGGTGTTTCCCATAAAATTTCAAGTCACTTATTTTAGTACACAAGTAGAATTTTTTATTTTTGTTTTTACTGTTTAAGTTGTAATTCTTTCATAGTAAACCTTAGTTCCCTTCGTCTTTATATACATTTAAGATTATTTATGTTACTATGGACTCAAGTTTATTTCATTGTCTCAATTACTATTCAATCGATTACCTTGTGTTACTCTCACACTTTGCAACTTACTGATTTCTTTGGTAATTTTAAAAATAATAGAATTCATATATTTTATTAGCAAAGACAAGAGTTACTTTACAAGGAAGTGCAGGGGAGCCACAGGACTGCAGGGACTGGAGTCTCTCAGCTTCTGAGGGACTGTGCTGGATCAGCGAACACCTCTGCTCCCGGCCAGCTAGGGAAGGACTTCCCCCCAAGGCGGGCTTCAGCCCAAGGACTCAGGTGAGATCCGCCACTTTGTCTCTGGGGTCTTGCTAGGGCAGGACCAGCCGGGGAACATAGATCTCAGGAAGTGCAGGGGAGTCACAGGACTACAGAGACAGGAGTCTCTCAGCTTCTGAGGGACAGAGCTGGCTCAGCGATCACCTTTGCCCCCTCCCTGCGAGAAGAAGGCCTGCATCCCGAGCGGGCTTTAGCCCCAGGAATCAGCTGGCTTCAGCACAGGGCTTCCCTCCAGGACAAGCTTCAGACCAAGTACTCAGGTGGGACCAGCTGAGAGGCACAGGCCTCAGGAGTAGAAGGGGAGTTGCAGGGCAGCAAGGAAAGATCAAGCTCTAACACACCAAGAACTTCTAACACCAGAGATCAAGAGATGGCGAAAGGCAAACTCAAGAATCCTACCAACAGAAACCAAGACTGCTTGGCTTCACCAGAACCTAGTACACCCACGTCAGCAAGCCCTGGATATCCCAAAACACCAGAAAAGCAAGATTTGGATCTAAAGACATATCTCACAATGCTGATAGAGGAACTTAAGAAGGACATGAATAACTCCCTTAAAGAAATACAGGAGAAAACAGATAAAGAGATACAAGCCCTTAAAGAGGAAACAAAAAAATCCCATAAAGAATTACAGGAGATCACAAGTAAACAAATAGAAGCCCTTAAAGAGCAAACCCAAAAATCCCTTAAGGAATTGCAGGAAAACACAAACAAACAGGTGAAGGATCTGAATAAAACCATTCAGGACCTAAAAATGGAAGTAGAAACAATAAAGAAATCACAAAAGGAGAC
>JADRCD010158554.1:0-37688 GCA_019843815.1 Montemys delectorum
CAAAGGCTCCCACACCTAAGACTGCTGTATGTACAGCAAGCCTTCTACTCATGGATCTTTGCTGCAATTTTCCCTCATGCTGTAGGGTCACAGTGATTGATTGTTCTCTGCAGGGAGAATTCCAGGTAGAGACTTTGACTCATAAGAACATTCTCTTCCAGGGTGATCAAGGTCACAAAGTAACTCAAGAAATGAGGGGCAGGGTGGAAGGCATAGTGGACCTCACTCTGGAACAAGGGGAACCAGGCTGAGAGGACAGAGCCAACAGGGCTCTTGGGCTGATATTGTGAACTCTAGAGGTTTCTGAGGGTCCACGGGGATCCTTGTGATCAGTGGGAGACAATGAGGCACCGGGGTACAGAGAATGGACATGGATATAGATACCAGAAGTCCCCAGTACTTGTTGTGCAATCTCAGAAAGTCCTCTAGTGAATTATACCCACACTTCCAATGTTTAAAGACTAAAGACTTGGTTTGGCAGACACTTCCTGAGGATTTGGTGTTTGTTGGGTGACAATTGAGAGTGAAGGCACCTTAGGCCTATGTAGCACCCACTAGAGCTGAAAGGACGCTTCTGCCCTGAGAATCAGGCTCAGTGTGAGGTGGACGGAGCAAGAGGTCTAGCTGAGTTAGGTTAGGCATCTGAGCAGGTGGACAGTCTCAGTCCTCTGAGGCCCGAACCATGCTTGCGTGGAGCTCATCCGATACCAACGTGACAAGTATTCATAGTCCATCTGATTTGGAACCAGGTATAAGAGCAGCAGCCCAGAGGACAAACAACAGGATTCTGTGAGTCAGCCTTGTGCGAAGCTCCCTTCGCAACCGAGAGGGAGAGGAGGGCACTTGCTAAAGCAACGGGAATATACTTAGAATAAACTTAATGAGAAATGTGTGTGACCCATATAAATACAACTACAAAATTTTATTGGTGAAATAAAAGGAGAGAAGAATAAATGGAGAAGGTTCTGCATTTCTTCATGGGAGTGTGGAGGTCCTGTAAAGACGTCAGGCTGCCTCTATGGCTAATTTGCAGATTTAACGCAACATCAAACACCCCACAAAGAAAACTGGACACTTCTGAAGTTCATCCAGGAGGGAAACAAAACAAAAAACAAAACAAAACAAAAAACAACAAACGTTGAAAAGCAAAGGATAGGCCACAAAGGGAGGTCCCAGTCTACCACCTTCCTGACCTTTTGAACAGCAAGGATTGGAAAGATGGGAACATTGGTGAGAACCAATCAGTGCCTGGGGGCGGGGTCAAGGCTCAGTGAGTGAAGTGCTTGCTGCTCAAATCTTGGGGACCCGACTTTGAATCCTCAGCACACTAGTAAAAAACCAGGTTATGAGGGTGTGTGCCTGTCCCAGCTCTGGGAGAAGACAAGAGGTTCAGGCCCGTCAATCTAGCCAGTTGGTGAACCCCAGGTCCAATAGGAAACCCTGTCTCAAAAACAGAAAGAACGACCAATAAAATGGCTTGGTGGATAAAGGTGCTTGTGCCAAGCTTGATGATCTGAGTTGGATCTTTGGGACCTACCTGGTAAGAGGAGAGAACTGACTCTCTAATGTTGTCCTCTGACTTCCACACTCACACTGTTCCAGCAACACCACCACTACCACCACCACCACCACCCCACCCCCACGTGTGCATGAGTGTGTGCGCGCACACACACACACACACACACACAACACACACACACACACACACACATACACACCATAAAGATAATAACGATACCTTTTTAAAAGATGGTGGAGGCTGGAGAGGGTAAGAGCACGTACTGCTCTTTAGAGAACCTGAGTTTGATTCCCAGCACCCACATGGTGGCTCACAATCATCTGTAACTTCAGCCTCAGCATCTAACACCGTTTTCTGGACTCTGTGGGCACTGGCCATGCATGTGGTACAGAGACATACATGGAGGCAAAATATTCATACATAAAATAAAATAAATACAGATCTTTTAATTTTTTTAAGATTAACTTATTTTATGAATAAGAGTGCTTGGCCTGCATGCATGTATGTGCACTACATGTAATGGCTGGTGCCGGCAAGGGTCAGAAAACGGCATTGGACATCTGGAAACTGGTGTCATGGGCTGTTGTGAGTCATCGTGTGGGTGTTTGGAGTCAAATCTGGGTTTACTGCAAGAACAATAAGTGATTTTAACTGTTGAGCCAACTCTCCAGCCCCAACCAACATAATTTTTTTTCTTAAGAGGCAGAGAGAACACGGCTCGGGTTGCTTCCGGTCTGTCTGGGCCGGCCAGTGCCCTGAGCAGACCTTGAGCACAAACTCCACAGCCAGTCCCACAACACCCAGAGGAAGCTCTACTCCCAGGCGCTCTAACAAGCCCTGGATCGCAGGATCCCATAATCACAGGATCACAGAGACAGCTTGACTCTGAGGAGTTCTGACACAACCAGGATCACAGGAAGGACAGGCTCCAGTCAGATTTAGCAAGGGCAGGTAGCACTAGAGAAAACCAGATTGTGTGTGTGTGGGGGGGGGCGGGGGACAAGCTTAAGAACATAAGCAACAGAAACCAAGGTTACTTGGCACCATCAGAACTCAATTCTCCCACCATAGCAAGTCCTGGACACACCATCACATAGGAAAAGCAAGATTCAGATCTAAAATCACTTCTCATGATGACAATACCTCTATCATCATGAAGACATAAATAACTCCCTCAAAGAAATACAGGAGAACACAGGTAAACAGCTAGAAGTCCTTCAAGAGGAAACACAAAAATCCCTTAAAGAACTACAAGAAAACACAATCAAATAGGCAAAGGAAATGAACAAAACCATCCAGAATCTAAAAATGGAAATAGAAACAATAAAGAAATCAGAAAGAGAGACAATCCTGCAGATAGAAAATGTAGAAAAGAAAACAGGAGTCATAGATGCAAGCATCACCAACAGAATACAAGAAATAGAAGAGAGAATCTTAGGGGCAGAAGACACCATAGAAAACATTGACACAACAGTCAAAGAAAATGCAAAAAGCAAAAAGCTCCTAACCCAAAACACCCAGGAAATCCAGGACACAATGAGAAGATCAAACCTAAGGATAATAGGTACAGAAGAGAGTGAAGACTCCCAATGTAATAGACTAGTAAATGGCTTCAACAAAATTATAGAAGAAAACTTCCCTAACCTAAAGAAAGAGATGCCCATGAACATACAAGAAGCCTACAGAATTCCAAATAGACTGGACCAGGAAAGATATTCTTCCTGTCACATAATAATCAAAACACCAAATGCACTAAACAAAGAAAGAATTTTAAAAGTAGTAAAGGGAAAAGGTCAAGTAACATATAAAGGCAGGCCTATCAGAATTACACCAGACTTCTCACCAGAGACAATGAAAGCTGGAAGATCCTAGGCAGATGTCATACAGACCCTACGAGAACACAAATGCCAGCCCAGGCTACTATACCCAGCAAAACTCTCAATTACCATAGAAGGAGAAAGCAAGATATTTCATGACAAAACCAAATTTACACAGTATATTTCCACAAATCCAGCCCTACAAAGGTTTATAGATGGAAAACACCAACATAAGGAGCAAAACTACACCCTAGAAGAAGCAAGAAAGTAATCTTTCAACAAAACCACACAAACCTAATTCCACCTCTTACAACAAAAACAACAGGAAGTAACAATTACTTTTTCTTAATATCTTAATATGAAAATTAATATTACCAACATATCATAATCGATGGAAATCCAAAAATATGAAGAATTAGAAATTTGTTGACTGTCATCCAATGGTCTCTCTAATTTGGTAATTGGAGCACTAGGTCCAATATTGTGCAATTCATATACACTTTCTGCTTGTTTGTAGGTGACAGTGTCTTGCCGGGTACCACATAATAGTCTTGAAATCATGCTTCTCCTATCTCAGCCTCTCTATTAGTAGTATTGTTTATTTCATGTTTTTACACTATACTATGGTTTTCAGAACAGCTTACATATTTCAAAAGTATTTATACAGCCAAGAGAAATGTAGACAATTAACTTGGGAGGTGGCTTGTTAGAGAATAACAAAGAGTGAGACTGAACGCTTTGCTTGACGTTTGTAACTATTGTATCAAGTTTGAAGAAGAGGACTTTATAAGTTACTCTTTTTCTGAGATGAATGCTTTTCCAAACTATCACAGCCAATGAACCAGATTCTTATCCTCACCTAATGTCTGTACCACCTTCCATGCAGAACCATTGTTCATTGAAACAGTTGGTGAATGACTTTATGGATAGACCATCTTAATACACACACCATTTCTTAAATGAATGTAACCTGTTCTCTGTGGCCTGAGAATAAAGTCATTCACTCAAGTCAAATAGCTTTGACCATAGCAGGAAGTCTGTATCCAAAAATCGAGCCTACAATTCATTCCTTGGCGCAACAGAACTGACAACTCTCAGCTTAGCTACGATGGAGGTAAAATCCTTCGGTGATGTGAGGGTCATTGAAGTACAGCCTTATTACAATGAAATCCAATGTCTAAAGATTGTTCTTATTTTGGACTTGTACCACAGTAAGAGCCAAGATTTTAAACTCTACTAAATACAAAACAAACAAAAAGACTTTATATATTTATGCTAATTTAAGAAAATACTAGTGGTGATGTATAATTTTAAAATATACAGTTAATATGTTTGAGTTATTTAAAAAGTTTAAGGAGAAAAACGTATGTATTTTTAGTATTGCTATATACAATCATCTACATAAAACTGTTAAATTGATTGTTTTATATCAAACAACTTTTATAATACTCAAAAAAAGAAGATATTTTGTGGGAATAGGGAATACTGGGGGTGACTTTGATCAAAGAACATTATGTATATATGGAAATGTATATATAATATAATAAATATATATTTATTGTATTTTTTTAAAAAGGCAGAGAACAAGACACATAACATGTACCTCTGACTTCTACATGAGCATGAATAGGAGTGGATACCTGCACACACCCATGAACACGCATGCACAAAAATAAAAAATAAAAGGAATCAAATGCCTAGAAACAGATGAGATTTTATATAAAAATCAACATGTTGAATAGCACCCCCACAAATCCACCATCGGCTGGTGCAAGGCTCAGTGCTGTTGGAACAAACTGATTAGCTACATGGGGGAAAATGTAATTTAGATACACCTGATACTTCATCTCAGAATAACCTCATCTGCATGATAAATGAAGTTTAAAAAACCAGAGAATAGATACAGTATTTATTAGCTCATGAGAATACTAATTTTAAAGGACCAATAAAATGAAGTCTATAGAATCACAATATATGTATACCAATAATGATGACTAACTATTTGCTCTAGGGACCAGAGCGTGCAAGTATATTAAATGCTCCAGGAGGTTTCTTTGTTGGCTTGGGTTTTTTTTTTTTTTTTTTGTTATGTTTTGGTTTAGTTTGGTTTTTGTTTTTTTTTGAGACATGGTTTTTCTGTATAGCCCTGGCTGTCCTGGAACTCACTCTGTAGACCAGGCTGACCTTGAACTCAGAAATCTGCCTGCCTCTGCCTCCCAAGTGCTGGGATTAAAGGCGTGCGCCACCACTGCCCGGCTTTTTTTTTTTTTTTTTTTTTTTGGTTTGTTTTAATAATATTTTTCATTAATTAAGAATTAAGGGTCTACGGTCCATGAATGGATATAGATGCTCAAGTGTCACAAAGCTGCATTATCTAGTGTACAATCCTCTCACCTGCTGTTGCAACATTTTTAGAGTTACAAAATGCTTGTGGTGGTCTCCTGAACTCTTCCACAAGGTGCTGGGCTGCAGGATCCCACGGGTTCTTTAATGTCCGCATTTCTGCTTTGCTTTCTTCTCATTTTCCACAGGCTAAGGTCAAGTCACCATATGCATATATCTATCTATCTATCTATCTATATATATATATATACACACACACATATATGTATATATACACACATTTATACATGTATGTTATATATACACACATATGTATATATGTCTATGTGTATATATGTGTGTGTATGTATATGTGTGTATATATGTATATATACATATATATGTGTGTGTGTATATATAGATGTATATATATATATAATCTATCTTTCGCAGTGCTGGGGACAGAGGGAAAGCTCTGAGCCTCCATGTCTGTTTGTCTGGATTTGGAGTCACCTGGGAGACACATCTCTGGGAGTGTTTGTGAAGGTGTTCCTAGAGAGATTAGCTGAGGTTGGGAGGACTTCCCCTGAACATGGGTGGCCTATACCATGGACTCGGACTCAGAGAGCAAAGTACTTCCTGTGCAATTGGGAGAGCCTGAGTTTGGATCCCCAGAACCAATTCATCCAGATGCAGGAGTGTGTATCTGCAATCCCAGCTCTTCCATTGTTGTCTCCTTCAGCAAATCCTACAGGCGTGCGCCACCACAACCGACACGGCAGGCGAGATGGACCAGTGGTGCGCCCTCTGCGGACTGGAGAGGCCTCGGGATCCCACCTCGGCCCCTGACGGAGCCCTTCATCTTCATTGCGCCACGGGGCTTTCGGATGAGCCCCTGACGACCGTAGGCGTTAGGACCAGAAAGATGGTGAACTATGCCTGGGCAGGGCGAAGCCAGAGGAAACTCTGGTGGAGGTCCCTAGTGGTCCTGACATGCAAATCGGTCGTCCAACCTGGGTATAGGGGCGAAAGACTAATCGAACCATCTAGTAACTGGTTCCCTCCGAAGTTTCCCTCAGGATAGCTGGCGCTCTCGTCGGCTACCCACCCAACCCGTCTTGAAACACGGACCAAGGAATCTAAGGAATCTAACGTGCGCGAGTCAGGGGCTTGTCCGAAAGCCCCGTGGCGCAGCGTGATGAAGGTGAAGAGCCCGTCTGCTCCCCCCCTCCCCCAGGTGATATCCCGAGGCCTCTCCAGTCTGCCGAGGGCGCACCACTGGCCAGTCTCGCCTGCAGCGCTGGTTGTGGTAGCGCATACCGGTAGGATTTGCTGAAGGAGGCAACATTCCATGGTGAGGCAGGAGTATTACTGGAGCTCCTGGGCCATCTAGCCTGGTGCACATACCATGGATGACAAGGACACCTGGGCTTATCTTCTCATCTCTACACATGCTATGGCACTTTCATATATATACACACACACAGACACACACATGAATACATACACAAACACACACAGACACACACATGCATACATATAGATACACATGCATACACACAGACATATACAGGCACGTACATAGATACACATGCACAGACATAGATACACATGCACACACAGGCACACACATGCTCACACAGACACACACAGGCACACACAGGCACATGACATAGAAGTAGAAGGGTCCTGCTGAGGAGGGGAAGGAATTTGTGGGAGTAGAGGCAATATGAGAATGTAGGGAGAAAGAAAGCACATTATATACACATATGAAATTGGGAAAGAATGATTTCTAAAGCACAATATAAAAGTATTTAAAAGAAAATTAAAGGGAGGGAAGCTTACTGGGGTAGGTGGAGGTTCTGTGCATGCAATGGGAGGTTCTGTTCCTGGGAATGGGAAGTTCTATGCATGGGGATGGAGTGGGGAGATATGTAGAGTCTTGAGGGACTTGTAAGGAAGGTAGGACATGAGGGCCAGGGAAATCCCAGGGACCAGATCTAGAGTGTGTGGTTTTGTGATGGAGTGTGGGGGAGAAACAGACTTAGGAAGAGTCCTAGCCACAGGCTCCCATCACCCTGTGGTCCTTCTGATGACTGGGGCTCTGAGCCAAGGCATTCTCAGAACTCTTCAGCTTTGGGGCAAGCAAAACAACAAGTCCAACTTCTTAAAGAGAGGCTTCTAGGGATCAAACTCAGGCCCTCATGCTTGTGCAGCGAGCACTTCCTGGATGGAGAATCTCCCCAGACCCCTGAGATTTATTTTCTTAATAGCATTTGCCACTCTCTGAGGCTTTTTACTTAATTAATTAATTTCCTTGCTTAATGGCTTTCAGATTCAGTGTGAGTCTCATGAGCAAAGGGGGCTTTATCGAAGTGACAGAGCAGTGTCCAGCATGTGGCGGTTGTTCTGTACGCAATATGGGATGAATGTGGTCGAGAGGTGGTAGAGGTAGTAGAGGCAGGGAGGAGGGACCCTGGGGGAGGCTGAGGAGTGGTGGGGGCCTCTAGTGAGGATGACCTTGGTCCCAGGTGTCCTTGCCTGGTCTGTTGATGGAGAACTCCATCTTTGAGAGCTGTTGCCTAGTGCTCCGGGCTTCTCAGCACTTCCCAGTTTATGCACTCTGCCTCTGAGCCCCAGAGGCCCAGTCTCCCCCTGCTTAATATTCAGCTTAAACTTTACACACCCTGTTCAAACATTTCAGCACCTCCTCATCTGTTCTGGGTCTCACCAAAAATAAAAATATTTTGGTTCACAGAATAAAAGCAAATATTTGACAGCCCTTGGCATTTTTCAGCATGTTAATTCACAGTTTGCTTGGTAAACATTGCTGCTCAGACCAGTGACCGCCTGCCAGGAAGTCCATGCTTGTAGGCAAAACCCTTCAGTGAGGTGAGCTGGAGGAGACTATGGAGGTCCTGGCTGACTCAGCCTTGACCCTGAGTGGAGGCTGAAGCTGGAGGGGCTGGCAGTGGGTTCAGGGTGATGGTCGCCCTCCCTGGAGACCTGGGTTCAGGGGAGGCCAGATCAGCTGCTCATGACTGTGGCACAGTACCTCCCTGTGTCTCAGGTGTAACAAAGTCCATCTCATGGGATAGTTCTGGTGAAGAACTTAGCTTACATGTTACTCAGAAGGCAGAGGTACCTGTCTGTTCTGGGTGGCTTGCCCTGGCTCTCCTCTCCAACTTGTCTCTTACCTTAGACACATGGCCACTCTAGGAGGTAGTGGATTACATCTTGTTGGTAGGCTTTGTTTAGCCCATCTAGGAGACATGTTGGCTGGCTTGAGAGGAAGAAGGGTGGGGCAAACCTGATGCTCTGGTGAGGACTGCAAGGAGAGTATCCTATCTCATAAACTGTAGTCTCAAACCTGGGAGGCCTCAGCACTGTGAGTGTGTGGTAGCTTAGGGAGAGAGGCTTGCTTGAGCTGACAGAGGGGCAGATAGGACAAGGCTCTGAGCTAAGCCTTTCTGTGTGAAACATCCCCTACCCCACCCTCGAGCCCCCACCTCCACTGCTTTCCAACTAAATTCACACAGCATATAAAAGCAAGGGAGCATGGATACGTGTCCACCATCCACACAGGCAAGGGCAGTGTTGATGAGTTAGAAACTGGGTGAATTTCCTGTAACGCAGGAAGAAGATGCAGCCCCTAGATTGCTGCACCCTGGCTTTAGACAGGAAGTGGCTCTCACAAAGCACTCGTGATATCCTCATGTATGCTATACTAGTGACTTTTCAAATTCCCCACAAGAATCAAATTACAGGAGGCTGGCTTATTTTAGCTTACAGTTCAAAGGGATACAGTCTACGATGCTGGGGAAGACATGGTAGAAGGATCGCCGATGCATTCATAGTCAACACTCGGGGAGATGTTCAGATGTTTTCTCCGTCATGTTCAGACGTTTTCTCTGTCTTGTTGAGTTTTGGGCTGTAGCTCCTGGATATTCCCACCTCAGTCTACAGACTTCCTCACAGACATGTCCAGAGGCTGGTCTCCTAGGTGACTCCAGATCCCATCAAGTTGACAGCCAATATGAAACACTTTTGTGAGTGACCTAGATCCTTGGAATTTTTTTTTTTTTTTGAATATGCAGTCAGAGCTCCTCGATTCCACCCAAGGGCTAATCAGAAAATAGTTGTCTGCTATCATCTGATGCATCAGAGGTCTGTAGCTGAGAGTTTCCCACTTCCCTGTAACCTGCCTACCTGAGGTTTCCACACAGGCACCTAGGCATCTAATCAAGTTTACAAAGTAGAGAGAAAGAATACAGTTCAGCCTTGTGTTGGTCTTACGCCCAGCAGCCTTTCTCCGCCCTCCCAAATGCACCATGAGTTTGTGGATAGATTTGTTGGTTGATTGATTGGATATTTTTTTGAGACTGAGTTTCTCTGTGTAGCCCTGGCTGTCCTGTAACTCACTGTGTCGACCAGGCTGGCTTCAAACTCACAGAGCTCTGCCTGCCTCTGCCTCGGTAATTTTTAAAACTAATATTTGAGGCAGAGTGCTGAGATTAAACGCATGCTCCATGACCATCTGGCAATTTTGTTAGATTTTTAAAGGCTTTTGTTGTTTGTTTTTTTTTAAATCACACTATGTATAGACATTAACATATTTTTCCTTTCTGTTTGGTGTTTATAATTATGCTTATTTTTCTTGTCTTATTGTGTCACCTAAAACTTCAAGGACTCTGTTTAAAAAAATTATACTGTAAGGACACTTTTGTATTAAGTCAGATGCCAAAAGAATATCTTTGATATTTCATCATTAAATATTTTTCAGAGAGTTCTGAAGAGCTGCTGTGTCTTCTCTGCATGTGTGTGTGTGTGTGTGTGTGTGTGTGTGTGTGTGTGTAAAGATTTATTTATTTTATGTATGTGAGCACACTGTAGCTGTCTTCAGTCACACAAGAGGAAGGCATCGGATCCCATTACAGATGGCTGTGAGCCACCATGTGGTTGCTGGGGTTTGAACTCAGGACCTTTGGAAGAGCAGTCAGTGCTCTTAACCACTGAGCCATCTCTCCAGCCCTTCTCTGTATATTTTTTGTTTGTTTTTGAAAAGTACTTCTTCCCATGAATAAATATTGATATTACATGCTTTTTGAATTTTTTAATACTTACTGTCCCTGTATAGTGAGAGCATTCCCTGTCCCCTATCCCTGTGCATTGTGAGCATCCCTGCCTCCTGCTACTATGTAGTGTGAATGTCCCCTGTCCCTGAATAGTGTGAGTGTTCCCTGCTCCCTGTCCCTATGTAGTGTGATCACTCCCTGCCTTCTGCCCCTGTATAGTGTGAGCATTCCCTGCCCCCCCATCCCGTGTAGTGTAAATGTCCCCTGCCCCTGTCCCTGTGCAGTGTAACTGTCCTCTGCCCCCTATCTCTGTGTAGTGTGAGCATCCCTTGACCTCCCCCCTGGACAGCTGCAAGGATCATGCTTGCACAGCCTCCTCTGGCTTCCAGGTCTCAGTCTACAGCCCAGCCCTGGGAACCTCCTCTACTCTTCTGTAAGCCTGAGCACCACTGCAGTGATTGCCACCTTGCCATGTGTGTTGGGAGTTCCTAGATGTTTGTGATGGGAGGAGTTTGGGGAGTACCTAAGCCACAGCTCTCTAGAAGCAGGGGGTCTTCTAACTCACTGACAAAGGAAGTACCTAAAGGAGGGCTGCAGGCTATCCCCACTTACAAACATGGATGCAAGCTCTTCAATAAAAGATTAGCAAACTGAATCCCAAGATATATTAAGTGAATATCCCACAATGGCCAGGTGGGGTGTGTTATTGGAAGGCAAGGACAGTTCTATTTTCAGAGCTCTATTAATATAATTCATCATATTAATAGGCCAAAAGGGAAAAGCCATGGATGATAAAAAGGCATTTGATAACATTCAGCATCCATTTTGTGGGAAAACCTCTCTTGGCAAAATAAAAATAGACACTTCCTTAGGATGCTAAGCAACCTCATCAAAATAGCCCATCCTTGAAGGAGTGTGACCTGCTCTGCCTGGGATACTCTTTTGCTTTTATGTGTGCATGTGTATACTGTGGACATGCATGCATGTGTGTGTGATTGCACACTGAGGCCAGAGGTCACCCTCAGGTGCGGCTCCTCAGGTGTCATCCACACTGGTTTTCGTTGTTGGTGGACAGGATCACTCGCTGGGACCCAGGGCTCACCAGTCACACCTGTCAGTAGGAGCTGGGGCTCCACTTGTCTTTGTTGTCTCCCTTGTCTTTGTTGTGTGTCTCCCAGAGCCCGAGTCACAGATTCATACATAGGGGCTGTAGATAAAATTCAGATTCTCTTGCATTTTTATGACTGAGCTATCTCTCCAACCCACTGAGACCTTCTGAAGGAAGTGGGGCATGCTCCGGTCATGCTTGACACAAGTTGAATGTGAACCCCTCTCTCCTACAGCTCTGACTCAGCTCACTGTGAGGGCACACATTTTGCCTTCCAAGATCACAGTTTGGGCCCCGGGACACAAAATTGTTGTACTACAAACTAGTCTGGATAGGTTTTTAGCAAAGAACAGAAGAGGAGGACACAAAGTCAGGTATAAGGAGATGCCAGGACAGTGGCTATCACTCCAGCTTTTAGGAGTGTCTCTAAAAGGTGCAGGGTACAGGGGACACTCATATCATACAGGGACAGGGTGCAGTGAGACCTTCCTAAATCTGCTTTCACTGGTCCCCCCCCAAACCCATGCTGGTGTCTTTTATTGTGAAACTGTGTCTCATATAGCCAGAACTGGCCTTGAACTCATTTTGTAGCCAAAGATGACCTGGAACTCTCTTGGCCCTCTTGATTCTCCATGCCCAGAGCTAGGATAACAGCATGCTCCACCATACCCAGAGAATGCAGTGCTGGTGATCAAACCCGCAGCTTTGGTGTGCCTAGCAAAGACTCTACCAATAGAGCTATACCCCCAGTCACACAAAACTACCCTTCCAATAGTGACCTTCTGACCTGTTGCCTTCGCCATAACTGTATCATGGTAAAACTAACACCCAAAACCAGGACAGACTTGGATATGTGTGATTTGAGAGAGAGTTTATCTTGGCTTCATTAGCTCTCCAGACCAAGTACTACAAGCAATGGCTCTGTGGCTCTGGTTTCATGGTCTCTGCACCCCTTGGGCTGCATCTCAGCTATTGTTAAAAAAAATGTTGGAAGGTCTGAGAATGGCACTTAATGCCATGCTTTAACCTAGACACTGCACACTGCTTCTGTTCAGCCTGACAGCTGAAAAAAGTCACACAGGGCCACCTCACCACAAGGGGGTGTGACTTTCCAGGCAGCTCAGAAGGAGAAAATAGCAGATGGAAATTTTCTAGAAAATTCTATCAGCTCTGTCTTCTGTGAATGGGGTCAGGAGGAGCACATCTGATTTGGGGTGCTTCTGACAAGCCTGCTTGAGGGGATGTTATCCACTAGTGGCAACTGCCAAGGACAGAACAGGCTGGGGCTTACCAAAGCAGGAAGGCTGCATTTGTGGATTATCCCCATCCAGATCTGGGTATCTCTTTCTTCCAGACAAAGTGGGCCAGCTTAAGAGGACTAGCCTGGAACTTTAAAAAAAATAATAATAAATGATTGGGGATAAAAAAGAGAACGAGAGAGAAAGAGACAAATAAACAACTCCAATCCCAATCGGGCAGACACAAATAGCGACTTTTAATTATATAATCTACTTTTGATGAATTTATTTCTGACAGTTTTATAGGTTGACGAGAGAGTGCATTTTCAATGCAAAAAAAAAAAAAAAAGCCCCATTATTCACTCCAAGCTCTTTGAGCATAAAAATTGTCAAATGATTTTAATACAGTTTTAAGTTTTATGTTTATTGTCAAGGAAAAAAAAGTCCACAGCAATTACCGAGTCACATGCCCCTTAAATCTTTATGCTTCTGACAGCAAGAACAATAAAATATGTTTTTGCCCAAACCTTTTACCATTCAGATTGACGTGGCTTCTGCGACAGCTGCTTTTCTTCCATCTGAACACCGTTTATGAGAAAGCTAACTCCGACCCACTTCCTCCAAGGGGGTGGGGAATGGCGTCCGCACAACTCCACAGTACAGAAATTTCTAGGCAGGAAGCTCAGATCCAAAGATCTGAGTCCAGGAGGGAGAAGGCAGGAAAGCCAATGGGCAAATGCATACTTTTACTCAGTCTTTGAGACATCTTGATGATCTGCAGGGGCTAGAGAGTAAGTATCAGTCATCTGTGTATGCCATTGGTTATGGATCAACCAATCAGAGGTCCATAGAGAAGGCTGCTCACCTTTCTTCAGGTCCCCTGGAATTAGAGGCTTGGAGAAAGTTTCGCAGCTGGGAACCCACTGTTTGTTCCAAACCCAGGAAGTGGGAAGGAGTGACCAGGGAAACCCCAGCAGGGTTGTGATGGGCAGGAACCTGGAGAGGGGAAGTGTAAAGCGGAGGACTGTGGTCGGTCACTGGAGCAAAGCACGCCTCAGGCTTCGGGCATGTTTGCAGAGCATACCCTCCTCCCACCATGTACCCTCAGGAAAAGCATGGACGGCTTGGGGGACTCATGCCAACTACCTGGGTGGTCATCATTGCTTTTAGAGGAGGAACTTATCTGATCTCTGGTTGCCTAGGTGTGGACTGAGGGTTGTAGGTGCAGTTGGCAGTGAGTAGTCTCTGAAGCCACAGCCTCACACTTGAGAAGCACACTTGACAGCAAAGGACGGCCTGCTCCTTGGGAAGCCCAGAGCCTGCCAGGTGCTATACTGAAAGGAGAATGCCAGGCAGGTGGCCATCCCTGGCTGTCTCGTCATTCCCTAGAGCTGAGCACAGGTGCTGTGCTATGCTTGTACACCAGCAGCCTGACTAGAGTCCAGCATCTTACGAGGCCCCCAAACAATGGTGTTCTTTCCTGAGGAACTGCAGGCTGTGGTGGCAGCTGCCGTACCTACCTCTTGCTTTGCAGCCCATCAGAAGCCCTCACTGGTTGCTTCTCTGCCGAGGAAATGACCTGTGGTTACTCTTCCTCAATAGATAGCCCTCAGCCTCAGTCTGCTGGGCTAACAAACAACTCTGCTCTTCCCTACGTCTGTCTCGAACCCCACAGTCCTCCCACATTGCTAAGAAAACCTTGTTTGGTAGAGCTGGCCTCTTCAGAAGCAAAGCTAGGCTGTATAGAAAGTCACCACCCCTCTAAAGGGCATGCCAAGGTATAGTCTCTTCTTGGCATAGTCTCTCAGGAGGTGGGCCTTGTTAATGTGAAGCAATGCTTTGGGAGGAGGCTTTCATAGAGTCCTGTCTGGGCGGGTCTGAAGAGGCTGTTGACTACAACAGGCAGGACCATGGCGTCTTCCAGGCAGTCTGAACTAACTTCCTCATCCTTTGGGGATGGGATCACAGGCTGTTTCTCAGAGTCTTCATGGATTCTTCTGTCTTGCTCAGGGCACATACTGCTTGATAACCCTTTGCCTAGTAGGAGCATTCATTACCATTTTAGTAAAAATAATTGTGACTTCTGCTGATTTTTTAATGCTTTTTTCCCTTTTTCCCCTCTTTAGACCCCAGGCTCAAAGCAATAATCAAAACAGACTCTAGCCTTGTTGCCTATGATCCCAAGTTTTCTCTTCAGGGCCACATAGATAAGCTCTGGATGTTTGCCACTTCCAGATACATTCAACTCAGTGGCACTCAGTCAGTTGGCCATGTCTGCTTACTCTGAGTTCTAGGGTCAAGGTTATGGCCTGTTTTGGTTACTTCTGTATCCAAAAGATGGCATGGTGCCTAACAGATAATAGATCTCATTGAAACTTGGATTGATGGACAGGGTGTATGTGCTGAATGGGTGGAATGGATAGATGCATAGATGAATGGATTAATGGATGGATATGATAAATGGGATGGATGGAATGGATATATACATGAATGGATGGACTGTGAATTAATGAATGGAGTAGATAGATGGCAGGATGGATGCATGCAAGAATAGATGTGATGCATCAATGGATGAATGGAATGGATGTATGGAGTAGATGGATGCATGCAGGAGTAGATGGATTGGATGCATGCGTAGATATGATGATGGATGAATGAGTGGATGGATGAAAGGATGGATGGTGAGTGGATGGATGGATGAGTAGATGGATGAATAGGTGGATGGGTGGATGGGTGGGATGGATACATGCATGAATGGATGGATGTGTGGACAAATGGATAGGATAGATGGATGGAAGGATGAATGCATGCATGACGCATAAGTATATGGACTGATGGTTAGGACGGGTGTATAGGATGAATGAATGCCTATATGGAATGATGGGTGGATAGACAGGATGGGTGAATAGATGGATGGGATGAGTGGATGGATGGATAAATGGATGAATGGATGCATGATGGATGGATGGATGGATGGATGGATGGATGGATGGATGAGTGGATGGATGGATGGATGGATGGATGGATGGATGGATGGATGGTTGGATGGATGGATAGATGGATGAGTGGATGGATGGATGGATGGATGGATGGATGGATGGATGGATGGATGAATGGATGAGTGGATAGATGGATGGGTGAATGGATAAGTGGATGGGTAGGTGGGTGGATGGGTGGGTAAATGCATCTCTCCTACATTCACAGCTTCCCTTGCAAGCAGACATGGCCATATGATAGAGTCTTGCCAGTTGAATGTGTTTGAGAGTCCCAAACTTCCAGCATTGATCCATGTGGTTCTAAAGAGAATACACTGAGTCCTAGGGAACAAAAAACTATAGTCATAAGGTATTTGGTTTACTACAGTCTGTATGGGCAGAACCCAGTTCCCTCCACTCTGCTGGGTTCAATCTCTTTACTGCAGTGAGAAATCCCTGCTATTGAATTAATATACAGAAACTCAGTTATCAGGGATAATGGAACCCAGCTGGCACATGCCTGTGACAGGTGCCACAGAAAGCAGGTCTAGTTATTCTTTGCTTTCAGTGTCCCTCCTGGCTTGTTCAGAATGGGAGGAAGCCACATTCAAGCTCCTCTACCTGAAGGAGCAAGGAGGCTATGCAGTCTGGGAGACTCTGAGGCAGGAGAGTCAGACAGCCTGGAGGGGAATTTGGACTCAGTGTGTGTTCCAGTCCTGACTCATCTGTGACTCTGGGCTGTCACTTGTGGGCTCTGATACTGATTCCAGCCTCACAGAGATACACCACCCTCAGAGCTCCAGACTGCCAGCACTGAGTCAGGCCTCTACAGTAGAAGCATCTATAAAGAGGAGTCATTGCGATCATTATTGCTTTTCTTAGGTCCTGGTGTCTCCACTGCAGGAAGCCCCTCACTGAAAGCATTTTGTCTCCTTCCATTTCCAAGCCAGACGGCCCCATTTTTCTCCAGCTTTCCACCGTTCGTGAGCTGCCCGGTGCCTATTACACAAACCCCAATGCATCTTTGAAGTGACCAGCTAATTATGTTCCAGGAAGTTATAGATCTGGAGTTTCCCCAGTGCCAGAGGCAATCGCCTGCCCTGGCTCTCATTTCACAGAGAAACCTTCCAGGACCTGATGGAGGTTGTAATTGGGAGCCCCCTCCCTCTCAGCCCCAGGGACCCATGGGGGTGTACCCTCTGCACCTGGGGAGGCCACTAGACCTTCAAACCTTTACAGGCTTGGCCCTCTCTCTACAGAGAATGTTGGTGTCCAGAGAGCTGTCTGTAGTGGGCTAGGGAGGTGAACAGGAACTCAGATGTCCAGAGCCAAGACCAAAATATCCCTGCCTCCCAGTAAAAACCTAGTTGATACTGAAATATTTTTGTCACTGCTGAGCAACTGAACATCTTGTGTTTGTTTTATAGATAAAGGATCAGACCCACCTCTGATCCCAGTGCTAGTCCATCCTGATTGGCTCATATCTGCTCCCCTGTAGCCAGAAAACCTCTCCCAGGGCTGTCCCCAGGAAAACTACTTCCTCCCTAGAATGGTTTTCCCAATCCAGTTCAGGGAGTGGAGATAGGGGGAAGGATGTAAGGTGCCCAAGGTATAACCCCATCTAGTCCAGGCGCCATCCCATTGAGAGACCCTTCCCATCTCCTGGGAGATGAATGTTGTCCACCAGCACCTCTTCAAGGCTAATGACTTGGACTTGAACCAAGTAAAGTCTCTGAGAGGCAGGAGCCATGGCTGTTCATTTAGCCCCTAGCATCAAGTACAGCTTAAAGTGGTCGCCTCAGTAAATGCTCCTCCCAATGGCCAAAGTGAAAGTAAGTGGAGGTGACTGCAGTGCAGCACTGGGCTGTGAACTTGCAGTAGATGCCACAACGTGAGGATCTGATATCTTCTGATGACAGTATCCTGAGATGGCACTGGAGTGAGTCTGTGAAGCTAGGGCAAGAGACAAAGGTCTGGGTGTCTAGATGGAACCAGGGCAGGAAAAACTTACTGTGTGGCGTATGCTGAAAAGATGGCCACCTCACACCCTAATTCAGCCATGCCCACACACATCACCTCCCACTGGGTCTCTTGTCCTGGACCTCTTTTGTCACATAAAGAGCCATTTCTGAGTCATGAATAGCCCCATGCCTGTTTTGATTTGTGTCTTGTCTGGTCTGAGAAGATATGCTCCTATTCTTACGCTGAATCATTTGACCTTATCTTAATAGATATGGAGTCTAGGATAAAGAAGGCGAGAGTTCTGATAATTTCTGACTAGTGGGAATTTACCCAGCATGCTCTCTCCTAGGGGAGCCTCACTTTATGAGCTATCTTGACAATTCTGAGCAAGCTCCCAGTCACCACATGCGGAGGCAATAAGGACAGACAAAGCCTGTGGGGACTTTGCACAGAGCTGAGAAGATGCTTTCTTCAATGGCATGTTTTAACCATTCCATGAAGGGGTGAAGTAAATGGATTGAGGAAGGCAGTTCCCTAGGCCTGGCTTGGTCTGGGCTGAGAACCCCCAGGAGAGCTATCTGCCTGTTCAAGGGGACTACTGCTACCCAGAGAGCCTCCCTCATCAGAGGTGAGGAAAGAAGCACGGGATCCACAGGGGAGGGATGCACTCTCAGATGTGACCAGAGGTCTGAGAGGAAAAACTGAAGCCAAGGATTCTGGAGGACTGAGTCCATGGTCCCCTGGCTGTGTTTCTGGGTTCACTGTGGAGTAAAACATCGTAGCAAGGAGGACACTTTGTCAAGACAGATAGGAAGAAAGAAGGAAATACACGAAAGGGCCAGGCAAGGTGCACTCCTCAGGACACCCTCAGTGATTTCCTTCCCCCCAGCTAAGTTCCACTTCCTACTTTTTACCACCTCCTCATGATGCCATCACCCTATCAATATAGCAAGAGATCAATCTATGGGATGCATCAGAGCCCCGTGGTCCCTTCTCAAAGCCTGTCAACTGGCAAGTAAACCCCCAATACATGAGCCTTTAGGAGGAATACTTAATAGTCATATGATAATAGTCAGCTAGCTATCTACCCTCCTACCCATCCATCATCCATCTATCCATCCATCCATCCATCCATCCATCTATCCATCCACCCACCCACCCACCCATCCATCTATCTACCCATCCATTCATCCATTCATCCTCCTACCCATCAGTCCATCCACTCATCCATCCATTTACATACCCACTCATTCATCTGTCCATTTATCGACTCACCCATCCACTCATCATTGGTCTACTTGCCCACAACACCAACCCATCTATTCATCCATCTATCATCCATCCATCTACCTATCCGCCCATATATCCATCTACTCAAGCATTCATCTATTATCCATCATCTGCCTTCTATCTGTCTACCCACTAATCCATCTGTCTATATACCTACTTATCATCTATCTTCCCATTTATCCATCCACTTACCTATCCAGCCATGCATCCATGCACACATACGTCAATCCATCCACATATCCACCTATCTATCCATCCACTCATTTAACCATTAACTTACCCATCCATCCTCCCATCTATCCATTTACTTATCTATCCATCTATTATTTACCTTTTATACATTCACCTACCCACCCACTCACTCACTCATCCATTAATCCAACCATCTATGTACTCATTCATTCACTCATTTGTTTGTCCACCTATCTCCATGTCTGACCGTCCACTTTCTCAGTCACCCATGCATGCATCTACCCACTCATTTAACCATCTATGTACCATTTATCTACTATTTCTCATCCACTTACCTCCATATGTATCCATCCACCTATTCATCCATCCATGTATCTGTCTGTCTGTCTGTCTGTCTGTCTATCCATACATGCATACATACACCTATCCATGCCCAGCCTTGTACAAGGCATTGTGATAAGCGTTTGTAGAACGGTGGAGGGAAATACAGCCATATCTCTGTCCCAAGCAAGCTTCTATTCCAAGGGGAAAAAATTGGTGAAGCCTTTGGTCCTTGTAATAGTAAAAGGGACAGTTTCCAAGAGGTATGATCAATGATTTCCTTGTGCCCTGGGGCTTAGTTCATCCATGCCCCTTCCTGTGGGGCAGTGTGGGGCAGTGGTTTGCTCAGGTAACTTAGGCTCAGTAGAGTATTTGGCTTTGAGCCCTGGAACCCCTGTGGGCAATTTCTGCTTGCAGGGGGAGGAAGGAGCTTGGCCATAACTCCTGAGTCTTTGGTTCCTGTTTCAGTGACAACCCCTCACAGCTGCCCCTGCAGGAGATGTGTGCTCTATCAGGCAGACAATGTTCCAAGCTCCCAGTATTCTAGCTACACCCAGTCATCTGACCACAAGCCAGACATGCCACGCCCCATACAATAAAAGAGTGATTTGCCCCCTCCTCTCTCTCTTGCTCTCTTGCTCTTCCTCCCTCTCTCTTGCTCTCTCTTCTCTTTCCTGCTTTGTTCTCTTCTCTTGCTCTCTCTTGTTCCTCTTGCTTTCTTCCTTTCCTCTCTCTCTCTCTCCTTCTCTTCTCTTCTCCTTCCTGTCCTTTCCTTCTCTCTACTTGACCAGCCTATTTTATCCTTCCTACAATAAAATATCTCATTTATACATTGCCTCCTTTTTAACTAATGTGCCATGCAGCCACAGGTCAACACCAGGGAGAGAGAGAGACCCGGGCCCCAGCCCAGGCCCTGCTCTTGGTACAACACCTCCCCACTGCTTACACTAGACCGTGGGTACTTTGGCGCCCCCTAGGAACTACACTATCTTACAGAAAGTTGGTTCAGAAAAGGTTAGGTGGCTGAATAGGTGGAGGATATGACAGACGAGCTACAAAACAGAAGGCCTGTTCATAATGCTGTGAGCTGGAAACTAGTGCTCTAGAACCCACTTCTGTCCTTAGCCAGGTGTAAGTCACCCTGCAGTGCTACCAGTCTATGAGCCCAGGGCTTAGCCACCCTGCCCTGACAGGTCTTATTATTGTGACCACCAGAGAACTGAGCTCAGAACAGGGCCCATGGCTGCTCCTGCTCCCAAGCTGAGTGGGTCTCTATGCCCCTCTGGCCCCTCTTATGGTGCCTCCCACCCCTTTCTAATGGGAAGATCGATCTCCTGGATGGAGAGGCCAGGATCAATAGAGGAGTTGATTAGTTCTGCATTCTCACCGCCATCTGTTTCCAGTGAGATGGTGTCACGGAAAGGGCATGGACCCGGAGCCGGCAGCTGGGCTGTTTCCAGCCTTGCCACCCACACTCGTAGCCTACCACTTCTCCTTCCCTCATCCTTCCGACCTGGAAAATGGGGTGGCTCCTGCTGCTCAGCAAGGTCTGAGATCCCAAGTACCAGGCACTGGGTTTGAAAGAGGAGGGTGGATGCAGCTGAGGGAGAAGGAGCTGGCCTCAGCCTGTCCTGGATTTTGATAAGATCCCAGCCTCTGAGCCATTCTTTCCCATGTTGGTGTCCCTCAGGCTCCACAGCCTTGTGAGCCTGTGCAGCAGGTGGGTATGCTGGGGTGAATGAGGGGAATGTACATCCTGGGGGGCCTGCCCATCCTAGAGAATACATGGGACTTTGGACCTCCACATTCGTCCCTGGACAGTCAGAGCCCTGGGGCGCAAGTTCATCAGAATGAGAAGCAGGAAGAACCTCCATGCTCTATCACAGCATAGAGGTCTTGAAACAGTCTTCCTGGGCCTCTCTGGTTACTTCAATGGAAACTTGTCAAATTTTTCTGGTCATAAATCAAATCCTGACTCAATACATATAGAAAAAAAAAACAGTAGGAAAAGTTTAAGGTCCCTTTTGACTCTGCCACCTAGAGCTAGCCACCCTTCACAGCATTCTTTCTGCCTTGATGCCTTAGTGGTAATAATAATTAAAGCAGTCACTCTCAATGCTTTCTTGCTCACCCCATGGCTCTTCGGGTGGATCTTGCCTCGCTCTGCTAGCCTGAATTTTCCACTATCTCTGACATATCCTGTCAATTGTCACATGTGTGTGCAGCTTGGTTCTTGCCATCACCGATGTCATGCCACCTTGCCCTTACTCCCACACCCTCCAACACCAGGCTGGGTAAAAGGCTACAGAGAGGTCCGGGAGCCAATGAGTGTCAACAACAGGCACCTAGTAGGTAACAGACAGGGCCCACAACAGAGTCTCACAGAGTGGCTGCCCTGAAAACAGGCTTTATAAAATGGCTGGAGCTCTAGTATGCCTTGTTACCACATTCCTGAGTGCAGGGTCTGTGGAAGATGAGCTCCCCACCAACAGGGGTCACTTAAGGAAAGAGCCTCAGAGAGGGACTTCATTTGCTCAGGATCACACAGCAGCACAGCCAAAGGTCAATCAGAGCCTTTTGTGCGGCCTTTATGTGCCCGAGACCCTCAGTGAACTGCTAAGGCAAGAGAGGGTTAACTCTGCCCTCAGTGAGGTGGAACTTTGAATGGGGCAGAAAATGGGATCACAGAGGCCATTGCCACAGGATGAGAGTAGTCCAAAATGGTGGGTATGTCTGAGGTACTCCATTGCTGAAGGAAGATGGGTTTGTCATAATGCTAAATATTAAAAAGCTCTCAGTATCAGTAAACTTAGCCTCAGCTTCTCAAGGGTGCTTGACGGGGTGCCCATCCTTGCCAACATCTGGGCTCAGCAGCTTGCCCCCTTCAACGAAACATTCCCAAATACATGCTCAAAGATGCGCTCACCCTCACACTCACGCACATGCAAGTTCTTGCACGCCCACACACTCAAACAATGTACTCACATGGCAGAATTCCTGCATGCCCTACATTGCACATTCGCAGGCTTGCACACCTGTGTGCTTGCACACTCTGTTGCAACCATCTCATTCCTGTCTCATTTACTCCGACTCTCTCGCCACACCTGTCTTCCTGTTTTGTCTTCTTGCTCTTTCCTTCCTTTTTGCCGTCTCCCTCCCTTTCTTCCTCCCTCTGCCCGTGCATCGCTGACTCTTTGTGTCTTTCTCTCCATGTCTTTTCTGCTGCTCTCCCACTCTAGCCTGCCTCTCTTTCCTGGGCCCTAATTATGTCCCATCCTCAGGACTCTCCCTGTCTGGGGATCCATAAGGATGGGTGCAGCTAGTGGGGGACCTGCACCAGAGCCCCTCCCACCCTGGGAGAGGTGCCTCTCTCTTCCCCACGGCCCGTGTGGGTGCTGGTGATTTCACCTGCCTTTGGATATGAAGCTCAAATTGCACATCAAAAGGATAATGCATCTTTAAGCTGTTACAACGACTTCTCAATTTTTCATTTCCTGTCAGGGTGGGAGCTGCAGGGGGCAGGGCAGCCGCAGAGCCTGTCTCCTGCCAGCCAAGTGTCTGCCTGGATTTGAGCAGTAGGAAACCCAGGGGTGATAAATCGCTATTTCTAAGTAAATTTCATGCATTTGCCCTTTGGTTAAAGTCTCCCCTCTCAGCACTTTCCCTGTGCACACAGCCCGACTAATAACGCACCGTGCAAGCTCTCTCCGCTGTGACAACTGATTGCACTTTGAAGTAATAATGGCTGATTTAATAATTGGTATAATTTTTCACTAGTACCTGAATGTCATCGACGCACAAAATAAGCTACCTGGGCCCATGGCTGCAGCTCTTTCCGTTCTCGGGGAGATCAATAATACATTAAACCCCCAACCCGGGACCCCAATAGGCCAGGCCCAGGGGAAGTGGGGAAGGCTGTAATGGGGATAGGTGGGGTCATACTACAGCACCTGGAGGGCAGAAAGGCTGGATGAGAATAAACTGAGCTCCTAATCATAGGAATCCTCAACCAAGACCAGCCCACCCTCTAGGTTCCACGTCAATAGCTCTTTCCTTGACCCTCTAAGGTGCCGGGTAAAGCTGGAAGGCTAGAAACCCAGGAAAACTCACCCCCAAACAGAAGCTGCCATCCACACTAACTGTGCACTGTGTGTATGTGCGCACACACACGTGTAGAAATCCAATCAGACCCCCTCATTGTTCATTATCATGAGGGCCCTAGTTTCCTTACTGGGAGCAGAGTGGCCAGAAAGAGCCACAGGGTCCCTCTGGGCACATATGTGTGTTGGCCCATCTGTCCTGGTGTTGCATGAGATGCATGTAGCTGTCAGTGTTCATATGTGTAATTTCCTAGGTAAAGGTCAGAGTAGAGACTCTCTCTGCCTGCCTTGGCCCTGAAAGCCTACTCCTTGTTCTTCATCCACACAGAGTGGCCTGGATGCCTCGATGGCCTTCTTACAGGAAGATCACTCCTCATGGTTTCTTCTCTGCTAAGGGTACCCTTCCTCATCTGCCTGGATAGAGCACTACCCAAAGAGAGGGCACAGACTCCATAGCTGCCTCTCTTCTGGTTCTTGGAGTCCTCACATACTCTGCTGGGTCTATTGTCACCTCCGAAAGGTCTTGGGTGCCAGGGGCCCTCAGATCTTGTGAGAATGTAATCATGGGATGAATGTATTGTATCATCTTTACAATTCCATTTTGGTCCTGGAGAGATTGCACTGAAAATGGTGTGTGTGTGTGTGTGTGTGTGTGTGTGTGTGTGTGTGTGTGTTATCCTTATATGTGGGATGTAGTACAAGTCCAAGCAAGCATGTGTGCATGTGGACACCAGAGGAGGGTGTCAGGGGTTCTGCTCCATCATCATATGCCTTAGTCCCTTGAGACAGTCTCTCTCACTGAAGCTGGAGCTAGGTTGGTGGCCAGTGAGCCCCAGGGATCCTGTCTCCATCTCCAACAATGTTGGGGTTGCAGATGCACACACAACCACAATCAGTATTTTGCATAGGTTATGGAGTTTTGAACTCAGATCCTCATGCTTGCAAAGCCAACACCTTTACCCAAGGAGCCATCTTCACTGCCTGGAAGACATTTATTCAGGTCTGGAGTCCTGTGACAGAGACAAGCCATGGCGCCGAGTCAGTGAGCAGTCAAACCTCTCACATTGAAAGGGCAGTTCCATCCTTCCAGAGAAGTCACACTCTTGAGCGATGCCTAGATTACCTCCTGGGGTTCTCCAGGGCTGCACAGGCATCACAATGGCACAGAGCCCTTGTCTTGGAGGTAGCTGGACCAGTGAGGCCCAGGCTAGTCACCTCCCCAAGGGGCTCTGCATCACTCCCCCACCACCACCACCCACCCCTCCCTCCGTGTCTGGCTGTGAACCAGGAAATGGATTTCAACTTCACCTCCTCCCCAGATAGATCAAACATCTTAAGTGAGATTATTCACGGCCCTCCATTGTTTCTAACTCATTTCCTATTTTCCAGTTGAAGAACCTGCCAGAAGCGCTCCTTGGCAGAGATTAAAACAATTTCAGAAGCAGGCACCCAGTGCTTCTCTTTGGATGGTAAGCAAATTGGATGTCTGTGAGAGGCAGGCAAATTTTATTATCAACACATAGTTTGCTACTTAAGTATCCTTAAGACCCCGGGTACTGAAGAGTCCTCAGCAGGAGGGCTCCCAAGAGGGGGGCCAGATGAGGGGCGGGAGAAGACCCCCAACTGGGCTCCTACAGGCCCAGGCACAGTGGGGAGCTGTCAGACCCTCAGGAGCAGACAAACCCACCCAGTCATTCTCTTCCCCCACTAGGCGCAGGCTTAGCTCTCAGAATGCACTTCTGTGAGTGCTTTGACCTGTTCGCCCACAAAGACACTGACTAAGAGAAGGAAGGTGCTTGTGTGATCTCACACAGCAAATACAGTGAGTCAGAAATAGAATTCAACCCTCACTCACGGCAGCAGACTGATTGCAGAAACGGCTGATTCGTCTTCTCCCTGTAGCCTGAGAATGGCAGAGGAGACAGCTCTGGAGGAGGGCCCCTTGTCCCAGCCAAGGATGTCCTTGAACTAGCTCTCCAACCTTGTGACCAGTTAGTTTTGACCCAACCCTCAGTGGGCTCTGCCGAGGCCGGAAGAGCCACCCCTCTGGCCAGTAGGAATGCTGATAAACAACTGTTTTAAGCAAGGGTTAATGACTGAATATGGGTGATTTGTTACACGGCTATAGCTGTCTGATACAGCCATCTGTGTGAGCCCACAGAACAGGAGGTGCAGGCCTACTTCCCTGCACTGGTTCCTGACCCCACACTGACTCTGGCCTGTCAGACAAGGGAGGTTCTGGATGTTGCTCCTGCTGCTTGTTGCATAAGGAACAGAGGAGAGATGTGCATTGCCATCACATCCCATGCTGTCCTGACTTTTCCGTGAGTTTGCTTCCATCCCTCCAGGTCCCTTCACTGACAAGGCGTCCATGGGCTGCGTGCTCTGCCAGGACTACGGTGCAGCACCCTCAGCTCGATCTCATGAGGGAGGCATTACTTCACATCTTACACGTGCAGGAGCAGACTCAGCAATGTGTCCTGTAGACAGCGGGTGTGGAAATGGAGCTGCGTTCAGGGCGACCTGTGTCTGCACCTACTTGTTGACAAAACACTTTGCCCAGAGCTGCCGTGAAGGGAGACAGAGGCCCTCAGGCAAGCCCTTCTTGGTGATGATCTAACTCAGAGCCAGCTCGTGTTACAGTCCCTATCTGGATCCCAGTTGGGCACGTTCTGGTCTTCAGACTACTCAGGAGAACTACCTGAGTGTCCGGTGTGACATCACCTTAGGAAGCTTCCCTCCCAGGTATCAGCAATAGGAGCCACCTACTGCATCTGGGCACAGGAGCACATAGGATTTCCCGGGCATTGCAGTCTTGGATCGCATAACTGAAGCAGAAGGGACTGGTCGGGCATGTACAGAGCTAGAGGCCATCAGGTGTGGCAGGTAAGCGCAGGGATGTCTCTTGGGGCCGTACCCAGACAGGTGTTGCTCTGACTCTTGTTACACAGACAGGACCCTGGTACAGAAACTACTCCCTTTCTCTCCTCAAGGATGTCACTGGACCTCTTTTGGGCCACAGAGCCCAGAGTTTGACACTTTGTAGTGGTTCCAGCTTCTGAACTGGTCCCTGTGATTCTCCGGCCTTTCCCGGCTGCTCCCATAGGTGGAGAGCAAATGCTTAGGACTCTGGGTGGCCTCCCCAGCTCGCAACCTCCCACGGGGCTCTAGGCTTCAGTTCTCTAGACATGGTGCCAAGGAAGAGCTGACTAACAAGATCTCTCAGCTAGAATATAGGCTGGCAAGATCTCAGCCAGAGCACAGGTGAGGAAGAAGATCTCAGCTAGAGCATAGGCTAGCAAGATCTTAGCTAGAGCACAGGCTAGCAAAATCTTTCTTAGCTAGAGCACATCCCAACTAGAACACAAGCTAGCAATCTCTCTCTCTCTCTCTCTCTCTCTCTCTCTCTCTCTCTCTCTCTCTCTCTCAGCTAGAGCACAGGCTAGCAATCTTTCTCTCAGCTAGAGTACAGGCTAGCAAGATCTTTCTTAGCTAGAGCACAGGCTAGCATTCTCTCTCTCAGCTAGAGCACAAGCCAGTTCTGGCTTTCACCTTTTCCTGAGTGCAGAGGAACTGGCTCCATCATGAGCCAAGGAGAGCAAGGAGTAATTGACACAAGTTCTCAGGTGCAGTGGGGGTGGTGAGCATCTTAGCTTCATGCCAGAGCATCAGTGTGCCCCCCCCCGTGTCCTCAGCTGCGAGACCAGGCTGAGTTACATCTCCCACTCCCGGGACTGTGAGTGTGGACTGGGACAGTGTCCATCTGACTAAGGCCAGAGTCCAGTCTTAGCCCACGAATTTGGTTTCCAAAATTGCTTTCCAGGAGCTGGTAGGACAGGGAACAGCATGTTTGAGCCAAGAGGGCCAGCCCAGGGACAAAGCAGCAGGGAGCTGGGAGGCTCCAATGTGAGCATCATGACCCCAGTGCCTGCATTGCTAATGTTTTCTCCACCCAGTCTTAAGACTGGAAGCTTCCTGGAGCGGGGGCAGGTTGGGCATCTCTGTGCCAGCCACTCAGTATGTCCTGAGAGGAAGTCGTTTGTAACTCACTCAAAAGGCGAGGAGTACATGCCATGGGAATTGAAAGCTGGCACCTGTGTCAGGCAAGGACTGGGCCATCCTCTGAGAAGCAGGAATTCAAGACCATGATATAATCACTACTGAGCCTTGATGTTATGCACAGCTGTGTGTGCACCGCCTCTAGACGTCCCCACACCTACTCCCTATGTTCACACTGACCCTGAGGCACAAGGACTGTAAGGAACTGCCCCCAGGTTACCCGGGTTGGCATGGCAGCAAGGACTTGCCTTTGCTGTCTGCTCTGCCTGGCCCCAACGCCAAGGCTCCTTCTCTTCAATAGATCTTCCCATGAATGCCCCACTCCAAGCCTTGATTTGGGGTATAGTGCCAACATGGCCTCCACTGGAGACCAAGCAAGTCTTCTGCCTTTCTCTATGAAAATATTTATACAGTAACAAAACGAGTAAGTAGATCTTCGGGATGTCTAGACAGAGCGCCACGCCCAGCGGGCCTCAGACTTGATGGGCCATGAGCATAGCCACGAGTGTAGTGATGAAAGACCACACTGTCCTGGACTGTGTCAGACTCCCCAGAGAGAAGCCACCTCCTTGAGTGTCAAGGCTCCCCGCTGGGGACAGCTGTGTCCAAACTTTAGTGCTCATACTGACTAGTTTTATTAAACCAGCTGGTTAGTTACTTTGGCACAAGCTAGAGTCATTAGGAAGGAAGAAGCCTCAACTGAGAAAAAGCCTCCATAAGATTAGGCTGTAGGCAAACCTGGAGTCAATGATGTGGATAAATAAATCCTTCTTAATTAGTGACTGATGGGGCTAAGGCCCAGCTCATTGTGGGTAGTGCCATTCCTGGGCTGGTGGTGCCATTCCTGGGCTGGTGGTCCTGGGCTCTATAAGAAGGCAGGCTGAGCAAGCCATGGGGAAGCAAGCCTTAAGCAGCATCCGCCCGTGGTCTCTGCAATCGGCTCCCGTCTCCTGCTTCCTGCCCTGTTTGAGTTCCTGTCCTGACTTCCTTCGGTGATGAACAGTGATGTGGAAGCATACGCTAAATAAACCCTTTCCTCCCCAAGTTGGTTTGGTCATGGTGTTTCATCACAGCATTAATAAAGCATCTAAGACAGTGGTTTTCTTGCCTATCCTAAGGACTCCATCCTCACATCAGCTTAGAGCTGCGTTCCTCTGGATTTAATTAAAACCTTCTCATGAGTCCCTGGGGTGTTGTGGCCCCTTTGGTACCAGACTGACCTCCTACAGGCCCTTTAGAGCCCCTGTGCCTCTGAGTGCCTAGCCAAGTCTCCTTGGTCAACCACTGGACTAATGACTAGCCAGGTGTGGGCAGTCATGGAAGGCAGGATCTCAGCCCCGCCTAGGTTCGGAAGCCTGGCCAGAGAGGCACCAGTGCAGACACGGATGGGATGCCAGGCCCTTTCTGAACCTCATGCCTGCTGGGGAGGTGGGGTGACTTCATCTCTTGACTTCCCAGGCGGTTCCCTTAGCAACGGGGCCTCGCTTTGACAGCCGCCTCTGCAGACAGTCTGCTTTCCAGAGGGGGGCTCTTTACCCCACAGCCTTTCACTCATTAAGTGAAAGTCGCTGCAGGGGTGTGAAGCCCAGGCTCCCTGCAGTCCCAAAGAGCCAGAGCTGTACCCACATCCCAGCCTATCCAGGCTGCTGCTGGAGCCAGCATCCCACAGACTGATCCTGTCTCTACAGGACTGTTGTCTGGCGTGGCAACTCACACCTTGTGGCTGCCACTGAACTAGCGCTTCTCTAACCCCACCTTCTGCCCCCTCCTTGCTTTTTCTACCTCCTGACTTTTCTCTTCCCTCCAGCACACCTGCGACCCACCTGCCTTTCACCCTCACATTAGCAGTTAAAGCGTCTGTGCTGACATTTGATGTTCTTAATATAGGCCCTGGTGACAGAGGAACAAGAGCACAGAGTTTGCGTGTTGCTGGGGAGGGAACTCCTCCCGCCAGTCCCTGACTCCTCCCCCCAGTCCCTGTCCCAAGCATGGAAAGTTCCCTCCCACAGTGTGTGGAGGGCTTCAGCAGGTCCCACAGACTGTGTGGCGCATGACGGCTTTACCTCCTTTCCGTAGTCTTCTCTCTCCAGATGACCAAGAATGATGATGATAAAACCTACTACCATGGGTCAGATTCATCGAATGCCCGCTTCGTGCCCTACCTAGGGAGCCTGTACCCCCAGGTTGGTGTTAGTATGCAGCTGGCAGTTGACCTACTTCACAGGTTAGAAAAAGGAGCTTCGGCCGGGCAGTGGTGGTGGACGACTATAATCCCAGCACTTGGGAGGCAGAGGCAGGCAGAGTTCGAGGCCAGCCTGGTCTACAGAGTGAGTTCCAGGACAGCCAGGGCTACACAGAGAAACCCTGTCTCGAAAAACAAAACAAAACAAAAACAAAACAAAACAAAAAACAAAGAAAGGAAGGAAGGAAGGAAGGAAGGAAGGAAGGAAGAAAGAAAGAAAGAAAGAAAGAAAGAAAGAAAGAAAGAAAGAAAGAAAGAACAGGAGCTTCAGATGTGCTAGCTAACATGGTTAAAGGAGAGAGTATGAAGGTGAGCTGAACACGTGCCATGCATGATGCATGGTTGGCTGGCGAGGGAGAGCGGTGGGTCACTGAGAGAGTAGGGGAGGGGCATTTTGAAGGGCTCTGAGAGAGTGGAGACAGAAGGCAGGAATGGAGTAGCAGAGCAGGAAAGGAAAGCCTAGGCCACTACACTGGAGTGTCTCAAGAGGAGGGAGTGGAGACAAAGCTTCTGGAAACCAGAAGAACGGGGTCACGTGTCTTAACAACACTGCTGGTGACTGAAAGGCACACTTGGTGAAGGGGTAGGAGAAGACACTAGATCTTCTAAGCCGTGAGAGAAAAGGGCCCTTCAGGGAACTCTGACCCTGGGGTCCAGTAGGGAAAATAAGTGAACCTCATGAACGGCTTTTATTTGCTCTGTCTGAATGCACAGAATGTATAGTTGAGAGCCACCAGCACAGGACAAGGGCTTGCGCCTGTCCTGGTATGGTTAGGTGGGACGGGAGAAAGTTCCACCCCTTTACCCTCCAAGAGGAGGCAGGATGAAGCTCAACCGGAAGAGCTATGGCTTTAGTAGCCCGGGGGAAGGAGGGAGGGGTTGAGAAGCTCAGAAGCTGTCCGTGTGTTTGTGACCTCTTTGTCTGCTAGACACACATACCCCAAGGAAAACAATAGAAAAGATGCAAAGTTTGATTTGGACACAGTTCAGCCTGTGACCAGCTGGCGTCCATTGCTTTAGTCGGAGGTGGGACAGGATATCCTGCCAAGCCTCTATGCTAAAGGAGACTGCTCACTTCATGGGAGCCAGCAAGAGCTGAGGGGGAGGGGGGCTTACAGGGTCACAATATAATCTTCAAAGACTCACCTCTAATGGCCTACTTCCTCCAAATAGACTCCACCTCCTAAAGGTTCATCCACCTATCAATAGCGCCACCAGCTGGGGACCAGATGAACAACACCAGAACTCTGGGGAACCCAGTTCAGAGTGTAAGCTGGGAAGAGTAACAGGGAGGCAGGGCTTGGAGGAACAGAGCTGGGCAACGATGGGAGCCACAACATCAGGTGATCTTGCCATCCTTTTGTAATGGATACTATTCCACCCTTCCCCATCAAACAACTAGTACCTTGTGGAGCATGTCACAGGCGCTTTTTTTTTTTTTTTAATTTTTTTTTTTTTTAGATATTTTCTTTATTTACATGTAAATTTCTCCTTTCCCAGGTTCCCCTCCAAAAAACAAACAAACAAACAAAACCAACAAGAACAAACCCCTTTTGCCTCCCCCTCCCCATGCCTGCCACCCCACCCTCTCCCACTTATTGGCCCTGGCATCTCCCTACACTGGGGCATAAAACCTTCACAAGGCCGAGGTCCTTTACTCCTATAGATGATCGAATTTGTGATCCTCTACTATACACATGCTGCCAGAACATTCAGTCCCACCATGTATAGTCCTTGATTGGTGGTTGGGTCCCTGGGAGCTCTGAGGGTACTAGTTGGTAACACAGGCGCTCTTAGAGGTACTGAGGTCACGCCCATTGCAACTGGTCCTGTGTGTGGGTTTGTGTGTGTGTGCACGTGCCCGTGTGGATTTTCCAATTTTTCTTTTTGTTACTTTGTTTTTGTGTTTTTCCCTGAAGATCACCTCACAGTTGAAGCCATGTGTCTCTTTATAAATTCCACATCTAGTGACATCACATCAGCAGCTGAAGATGTGCTGTGATGGGAGAATTTACACCACAGAAATTGCCCAGAGCTCTTTATCATGGTTGTTTCCCCTGGGAAAACTAGTTGTTCAGTACTGTTCCTCATGTCTCAGAAAGTTTGCCTTGGTTAATGCAGAAAGAAATATATACATATATTACCGTATGTATGTATGTATGTATGTATGTGGTTAAGATCAAAAGAAAGTAAAGGGGGAAATCACATTATGTGATTATTTACCTAGGAAATTTGAAAGAACAAGCAGGAACTATTACAATTAATCAGGGATTCAGTAAATGCTGACTTAAAAGAAATATTCAAAAAAATCAATGGCTTTGCTGTGTACCTACATTAATCACCCGGAATGTATGATGGGAAAAGATGACATTCACAATAGCCACAAAGACAGAAAATATCCAACAACAAGCTCAGTCATAAATGTGTGAGGCTAAAACTTCACATGAAAATGAGAATTGACTGCATAGAAACACGGCCGGCTGGGCCGGTAGAAAAGAAGATTAAAAATTGTCAATTCCATTAAGATTAATCCATACATTTAATTCAGTTCCAATGAAATCCCAAATGTATTTTCTTGCAACATCAGTTCATTGGGAGTTATAAATAGACAAGAACGGCTAAGAACATCTTAATAAATGAAATTGATCAGGGCAGGAAGAGCTTCTGAGGTCAGATATTTAAATGCAGGTGTCGAGGTGTCCCATTGCCCACTGTCTAAGCTATTCTAAAGTAGTTCCCATCCACAGAATAAGTGAGTGAACACTGGGGTTGCAGCTTAGCTAGTACAACACTTGGGTATGTGCACCAAGCTGAGCACCACAAAAGCTAGGCCTTGTGGGGCACACCTGCCACTCCAGCACTTGAGAGGCATGGCAGGTGAATCAAGGTCATCCTTACCTACATATGGAGTTCAGGGCCAGCTTGAGCTATGTGAGACCCTGTTTCAAAAGGAAAACAAAAGTGAGCAAACACACACAGGACTACATATGCCTCAGAAACACAACTACACATACTCACACACACTCATACACATACATACACTCACACTAACACATGCACACACGTACACACACTCACACACATTCACACACATATATATACATATACACTCACACACATACACACATTAACACAAGCATACAATACATACTCATACACACATACATACACAATAACACATGCACATGCATGCACACTCACATACACATACATTCACACATACACATACTCACATACATATATATACACTAACACACATGCACACATACATATATACACACATACACACACTAACACATGCACCCATACACACTCACATATACATAAACATGCACTCACACACATTATACACACACATACACATGCTCCCACACATATACACACATACACACATATACACACACATATATACATACATACATACTAACACACACATACACACACAACACTTCAAGTGAGCTAATAAGTGAATGAATAAGCCAAAACACCTTGCAGATTTATATAAGACAAAACAGTAAAATCGGCATAATTAAACAAATGAGCCGACACAGGAAAATAACTGAGGTGTGCATAGCTATTTATTATATAATGAAAGTGGCATTTCAAATCAGAAGGGGAAACATAAATTATTTAATAAATAGTGTTGGAATAGTTGGTTAACCATTTGAAAAAATAAAGTTAGACAATTGGATGCATATTAGCAACTGGATCTATTAAGCGAGTTGTTGCCTCAATATGATCGGATGTGATGGGCCGATGAAAACCACATTGCAAGGCAGGTGTGATGGCACAGGCCTATGATCACAGCACTCAGGAGGTGGGGAGGCAGGAAGATTGCAAATTGAGTTTGGCTAGACTGGCTGGCTAGGGAACTCCGGCAATCCTGCTGTGTCTACCTCCAAGTGTTGGGTTTATAGGTGTGTGAGCTACCATGCCCAGCTTTTTAATGCAGTTGGTGGGGATCTGGGCTCAGGTCCCAGTGCTTGTGCTCCTTACCCTCTGAGTCAGCTCCCGGACCAATTGTAGGCTTTTAGTTTATTTTTTAAATTATTTATTTATATGAATACACTGTAGCTCTTCCCAGACACACCAGAAGAAGGCATCAGACCCCATTACAGATGATTGTGAGCCACCATGTGGTTGCTGGGAATTGAACTCAGGACCTCTGGAAAAGTGGTCAGTGCTCTTAACTGCTGAGCCATCTCTTCAGCCTTAGGCCTTTAATTTAAAACACCACTTAAGAGGCTGGGGAGATAGATCAATAGATAACATACTTACATTGGAAGCATGAGGAAGCCACAAAAAGCAAAGCACAGAGCAGTGGCTCACAACTGTAATCCCAGAGCACCAGAGAGGCAGACAGGACAGCCCGCTGCCAGCCTGCTCAGCAAGCTCTTGGGCAAGTGAGGGACCTAGTCTCTAAAAAGAAGGTGGGTTAGCTGAGGTTGACCCCTGGCCTCCACATGCACATGGGTACACTGCGTTTGTACCTTCACATACACACAGGAACACACACACACACACACACACACACACACACACACAAGTTTCTTTCTTTCTTTCTTTCTTCCTTTCTTTCTTTCTTTCTTTCTTTCTTTGTTTTTGTTTTTGTTTTTGTTTTTGTTTTCCTAGAGAGGGTTTCTCTGTGTAGCCCTGGCTGTCCTGGAACTCACTCTCTAGATCAGGCTGGCCTCGAACTCGGAAATCCACCTGCCTCTGCCTCCCAGGTGCTGGGATTAAAGGTGTGTGCCACCACTGCCTGGCGAGTTTCATATTTTTAATAAAAATGGTGAATACAATACCCAAATAGTGTTTATTACAGTATAGTGAACCTCTATGGCCAGACTTTTGTCTCCCTTTGAATACACAGATGTATATATAAAATATACAACTATCTCTATGTGTACGTATAGACTAATGAATGGATGTGTCTCTAAGTAAACACACACACACACACACACA
This sequence comes from Montemys delectorum, assembly GCA_019843815.1. NCBI lineage: Eukaryota > Metazoa > Chordata > Mammalia > Rodentia > Muridae > Montemys > Montemys delectorum. The sequence continues at coordinate 35,183 of JADRCD010158554.1, forward strand.
CACACACACACACATGTCTTTTGTTCCTAAAGAGTTTGAGGTTATTTATAGACACAACCCTTCTTTTTTTACACTCATTTATGGAATGTTCCTTAAGAACTAGAGCAATCTTTAATAATCAAATCATGTCTACTAAGAAATATGAAAAACAGCATTATTACAGGGCTCTGTTTTCCCCGGGTTCTTATTGCCATCTCCCTGGTTGTCCAAATCATGCCATTTATACTATTTTGTTTATGGTCTGGGTTCATCCCAAGGTTTGCTTATCACATTTGGTTCTCATTTTCATTAACCAGGTTTTGGTTGCTGCAATAAAATAGCACAAATGACCAAGAACATCTTACAAAGGAAACAGTGTACTTGGGCTTAAGGTTCCAGATAGAGTCCATAATGATGGGGGAAGCATAGAAGTAGGAGCAGGGAGCTGAGGGATCACGTCTCAACTACCAGGAAGGAGAGACAGGGGAGGGGGGGGGGAGGAAGGAAGGGAGAAAGGGAGGGAGGGAGAGAGAAAGGGACAAAGGGATGGAGGGATGGAGGGAGAGAGGCCAGGAAGTGGAGTGGGCTATAAGCCACCACTGACACTCTCAAAGCTTCTATACCCTCCCTAAACAGCGCCACCTGCAGGGGACCAGGTGTTCAAACACATGAGCCTATGTGGACATTTCCCATTCAAACCACCACAGTCAATTTACACAGATGCCATCCGGATACTGTATTGCATGCAGGTAATCCCAGCACTTTGGTGATAGACGAAAGAGGGTTGAGAGCTCAAGGCTGTCCTTAGCTGCATAGCAAGTTGGAGGCTAACGTGAGCTACATGAGATCCTGTCTCCAAAAACTCCCAAGCAAGACCAAGCAAAAGTAAACCCAAAGCTAACAGAGCATGCATGGTGAAGGCAGCCAGGGCTTGAGTTCTCCTTTGCTTTTTATTTTAACTTTTTAACTAAGACAAAATTCCTGTAACAGTAACTTTAAGATGGTTAGAATGGTGAGGTTAACCATTTAATAGCATGTGATTCAGTCGTGCTTAGCAAACCCACACCATGGTAAAACATCCACTCTTTAAGTCCAGAAGCTTCCTATCCACCAGGCAGCCATTCCCCATTCTCAAGACCCAGGTCCTAGTAGCCAGGGATCCCCCTTCTGCCTCTGTCTCATCTGGACATTTTATAGAATTGGGATGGTAGAACACGTGGCCTTTTTAGGGTTCTGAGTTCTTCCACGTTTTGTGTTTTCTAGACTCACCTGTGCTGCCGGGTGTCTCAGAATTCTATTCCCTTTCATGCCTGAATAGTATCTCATAGACACTATTACACAGATATGCCTCCATTTGTTTATCCACCCATCAGTTAATGCTGGATTGTTTAACCTTCTTTGACTTATGCACACTACCCTTCCAGACATTTACATATAAGCCTCTGTGTGACTATCAATGTGTGTGCAGTGTGCATGTGTTATGTAAGTATGTGTATATGTACACTTGCACATGGATGCCAGAGGTACCTTTTTACTTTTTTTAATTTTATTTTATTTTTTGAAATAGTATCTCTCACTGGATCTGAAACTCATCATTGGCTAGGAAAGCTAACCAATGAGCTCCAGGGGTCCTCCTGTATCCAAGGCCCCTCCTCTAAGCACCGGCAGTACAAAGGAACTCTGCCTTTTCTGTGAGTGCTAGGAAGCCAAACGCAGGCCTTCGTGTCTGTGTGGCATCTCCCCAGCTCTGTCTGGCATCTCCCCAGCTCTGTCTTCGTCCTAAGTCTGCAGAGAGCTCCTCACACTCATCCTCATAGGATGATAGCTGGGTAGGATTTATAGATGCCTTTCACCATGTCCATTCTTTTTTAAGACTTACTTGTTTTTATTGTATAGGTATAAGTGTTTTGTCTTTACCTTCCCAGTCCTGTGATGAGAGGCACACATCACCATCCTGCATTTGTGTGGTACCAGGGATCAAACCCAGGGCCTCGTGTATCCTAGGGCAAGCACTCTACCAACTGAGCCCCACCCCAGCCCTACTGATTGGTTTTTAGATACAGAACCCACACTTGTACTCCTGCAACAGATCTCATTTGCTATTCTGGGACACACTCCTTGTAGTTCACTACTGGGTTCAATTTGCTAGTGTCCCATTCAAGGATTACTGTATCTGTATCCACTCAGTATACTCACTGATGTTTTCTTCTTGCTTTGTGTTGAGAAGAAAACTGACCTTGTATAATGAATATTAGAGGCCTCTGAGCATAATCTGTGTTAATTATTCTTTAAATATTTGGGAGACTTATTAGGAAAGCCATCTGACTCTGAGCTTTTATTTGTTAGAAACCATTGAATTACCCACTTAATCTATCATTATTATCATCATCATTTTTATTGTAGGGAGTGGACTGGGTCCTGAGTGAATGTGTATTGTTGGACTCATGTCTCAGACCCATGAAAATGGCAAAGCCTTCCCCTGTGCATGTGTGTGTGTGCATGTGTGTATGTGCATGTGTGTGTATGC